>BMAV01024843.1:133949-174276 GCA_019973955.1 Trichonephila inaurata madagascariensis
AGAAATTCTGTCACATTCTCCGACCCGGAAAAGCACACTTCTGGTAAAATACCAAACCCACTCGAGCTTCCTACCCCAGGGTCATATAAATTAAATTTGTTAGGGCGCCAATGTGATATGGTCGCTCTTTGGTGATCATATCTTTGATTGTCAGCGTGAATTAGAGGTGTGGGATATTCAAAATGAATAGACATTTTAAAATTCTTCATATGACTTTATAAAGAATATAACACTTAAATTTCTCTCTAATAATCTAGATAAATTTATATAAGTGAGAATCTAATAAACCAAACGCATACAGCGATGGTTAAACCGAATTACGTAATTTAGATTACTTTATCTAAATAATTATATTATCCGCTTACTCTCAATTCTGATAATAATACAAGTCCTAATATCAAATAATCAGTCCTACCTTAATCCAAAACAAGATTCTATCACGATACGAAACGTCTGGGTACGTGTGCAATGGTATGCACCTTGTATCAATGGCTGAATATCTCGGTAACTTTATGATATGCTGTCAATTCACACTCGTATCTCTTCCAAACATAACTTTCTCTAAATTGCCATACTGATACTGAAACTTCTGTTCTTTCAAAAGCTATCTTATTTACACTTCATAATCGTATTTCAGTTCTTGAATTTTGTTTGGAAAAGATTTGCCATTAATCTTGGCTGTCAAAGAACCCAGAGGTTATGTTACAGAAAAGACGCGTGAGCCCGTCACAGTAGTTCTGATTGGATAGAATGCGTGGGACAGGGATTTTGGTTTAGCCGATTACGATTAAGATTACAATGTTATTTTTAAACAAAAGAATTAAAGTTATTTTAAATATTAGTACAAAGAGTTAATAAAAAGGATACTAGAGGGAATTATTACATTTACCCCCTCCCTAAGAGACGTGTGTGTTCCAGGGCACTTAGTACACACCCGTATCGTACAAAGATACCAAGTTTTAAATTAAAAATTTCAGAATAACATCATTTAAAAATAATTCCCATCACTTAAACAATAACGTAAAAATATTCAAAAATTGGCAAAAATATAGAGTTAAAGTGTATAAAAATATTTAAACAACCATCCACCACCTTTTTTACTATTGACTATAAATTCAAAATATTTCCCTTCTTTTAAACACTATCATGAATATGATTTTGAACATGGAGAATACGGTGTTATAGAAAAATATGAAACAAAAATGCATAAGTAAATTATAAAATATACGATTGCACACTACAAAGACATCAAAATAAGATTTATAAACACTTGAAATTAATTGGAAATAGAAAATAAATTTCAAAAATATTTGTACATAGAAAGTAATTTCTTTCCTGGTCTTGTTTGGGAAGTAGTTGCCTTGTCCAAGTTATCTAGACCTGACAAGGTTGAGACGTGTACGGACACTGGTAATTATAAATATGCTAGGCCAGAGGCCTCAGCAGTGAGGTGTTGTTACTGATATGAAATTTAATGAATATGAATTCACATTAAAATTTCTAAAATACAAAAATATATTCTTAAAAATAGATCTAAAACTATACACAAGAAAGAGCACTGAGGGTGAAAACAGGATAGAAAAACAAATTAAGAGATTGACCCACGTTTTGCGCAATCATTAAGACAAGTTTTCCTTCTTATCGTGTATACTGCACAATAACTTCAAAAACAGAAATTCCCAAGACTGGAATAACCAAGTCAACGGAAAAAAAAGAGTATTTTTTTAAAAATAATTATGACATACTTCTATTCATATTATACTTTAATCCTTAGAAAAGGTGCAAGTTAGAAGGTAATAGTATTTTGACGGTCAAAGGTGTAGTCCCTTGAGGTACTCGCTATGCACAATCCTTACAATAAATTTCTTATTTAGTATTTCTTCTACATGTGTGTGTGTTAAAATTTGCTTTTTTACTTTTATTTATTTATTTATATTTTCTAAGCCTAAGTGCTCTCAAAACCATTAGCATTTTATACACATTAAAAGTTGTTCATTTTAATATCAAATAAATTGTATAATTCTAAAGAGTAATTCTTATCAAAACCAAAAATTCTTAAAAACACATTAAATACATCAAATAGTATCAACACAAAATTCTCAAAATAAAAAAAAAAATATTAAAACTTTGGTATTAATTCAATGAAGAAACTATAAAATCATCAATTCTCATATTCAAAATTCAAAAATATTAATTATGGGCTATGCTTTTTATTTTGAACACGAAATAAAGCATTGAATAAATTTAACCAAAAATATAAACCCGAGATCTCTGGAAACGTTTTAAAATGGAAACTTTATAAGATGAACATTCACAATAATAGGTGGATTTTCAAGTTTGACTGCCCAATCAATAAATTTAAATATACTCGAAAAATAAAATAATTTGTTACACATAAAGTGAAAAAAAGAATAATCCATAAAAACAGTACAATGGTGGTATATATATATAGGGACCAAAATATAATAAAAAGTAAATGATGGTGTAAGACCTATATAATATTAATAAGAAACACTGGAGTGGAACCAGACACCTATAAGAAATAATTGCTGGCTGTATAATCAGGCTTTATATATAAAAGAACTATAATGGTACCACTACCCCATACCAAACCATTTCATATGGAAAATTCAAAACATAAAACTCTTCAAAATTTTTAAACCATAAATTTATATCAATATCAGAATTTGTATCAAAATAGATTATTAGATAGCATTTTAAACTTAAGACTTATTCGTAAATTATCTCATCAGGCATATTAATAATAATATCTTTCTTAAACATTTTAAGAAAAATCATTCAAAAACCAATAATGAAAATATACAATCTATTTAGATCGAACAGCAAATAATTAAAACAGAAAAAAAAACGAAACACTTATCGCTGGGTTGAAAACTCCCTTACGTTGCAATGCAGTCTTCATCTTGTTTCAATCAGTGATTACCTCTCGACGAGAGAAGTAGTTTTAGCTCCGTCAGATAGGTTACTGCTCATTGAATGAATTCACAAAAAGTTCGTACGATCTACATTCTCTGCTTGCCCCAGTGTTGCCTGATGTACGCTTTGAAGACTGTTGATTAATATACTGAAGATTATAACAATCTGGTCATATTGCATCGAATTCGACGCATCGCAAAGGATTACGTTTTTGAATTGGTAAATGCTCATTTGATCTCTTCTGGCAAGTGCAAGCCTCTCGAGACCGTCATGAACGGTCGCGGGGAAGAGAGATCACGAGTTGAAGCGATGCAACTAGGCATGGAGCATTTGCCTGCCGCCCACGCATCCACCACCAACCCAACATCATCACTTGCTCACTGAGCCCAAATAAAAAGCACAGAAAAGCTTATTAAAATAAAATAACTTCGGATCAAGTACCTCCAAGACCTGATCGAAATTGAAAGTTTCGACAAAGACATCACGGGTGCTTTTTAGATGGAGGCTCTCATCAAGGAGAAAGCACAGACTGAACTGGAATTCGCTGTCAGAATGGGAGAGTTAAAAGTTCTCTTTCCTTGCCCTATCCAATGCTGCATCCACAAAAACTCGAAAGCGACTAACTCGTTTCGATCTAAACACACACACAAAAGAGACCAGCAGAGTCCCCAATTCTGCCGGCAACACTTATTCTGGATAAGAAACAGGAAAAACCAAATATTGTTAACAAAAAATCGAAAAAAAGCTTCAACTCCTAAAGCTGAGACCAATGATAAAAACCCTGCAAAGAAGACCAAGCAGGATTGTGATCAATCTCGGGATGACGTCATCCCCACAAAAAATGCCTTCGCCGGCCTCGCTATCGAAGAACCAGAAATCGTCGTAACAGATAAAACAGCCCAAGTAGCTGATCTTTCCCCCAAAATTAAACCTATAATGCTCAGGTACAAAGAGAACTACAATCTTGTTCTTCAAGAATTAAACAAAATATTCCCAGAATCAGTTAACAAACTGACGGGTTATTATGTCAAAATCCAGGCTTCTAATATGGAGGAGCACAGAGCTATATCACCGCTCTACTAAAACAAAAAGGGGATGAGTCTTACGTCATACCCTCCCCAGCTGACCGTCCCCTCAAAGTGGTTATCCTGGGTCTCCCTTCTTTTACTGCGATTGAGGATATCAAAACGGACCTCACCGAACAAGGTGTGCCCCGTAATAAAAGTTGCACAACTGACCCAGAGGAAATCTAAATTTCCTCACCCCATATTCATGGTGGAGGTCAGAAAAAACGCAGAAGATGCCATGGACATATATGACGTCAGCAAATGCTGCTATATGTCCATAGTTATAGATCCTTTCAAAAAAAGACCTGGAACTACACAGTGTTATAACTGTAATTACTTCAATCCCAGTTGTGACGGATTAACGCGTCTTTTCTTTAACATAACCTCTGGGTTCTTTGATGGCCAAGATTAATGGCAACTCTTTTCCAACCAATTATTACGTAATAGTAGTGTGATATGGTCGCTCTTTGGTGACCATATCTTTATTGTCAGCGTGAATTAGAGGTGTGGGATTGTCGAATTGAATAGACATTTTAAAATTCTTAATATGACTTTATTAAGAATATGACGTAAATCTCTAATAATTTAGATAAATCTGACTAAGTGAGAACCTAATAAACCAAACACACAGCAATAGTTAAACTGGATCGCGTAACTAGACCATTTATCTAAATAATTATATTATCCGCCTACTTTCAATTCTAATAATATTATGTCCTAATATCAAATAATCAGTCTTACCTAAATCCAAAATAAGATTCTATCACGGAACGAGATGTCTGGGCGTACGTGCAATGGTATGCACCTTGTATCAATGGCTGAATATCTCGGTAACTTTTCGATAGGCGGTCAATTCACACTCGTATCTCTTCTAAACATAACTTTCCCTAAATTGCCATTCTGCTTACTGAAACTTCTGTTCTTTTAAAAGCTATCTTATTTGCATTTCACTTCTTGGATTTGGGTTGGAAAAGATTTGCCATTAATCTTGGCCGTCAAAGAACCCAGAGGTTATGTTACAGAAAAGACGCGTGATCCCGTCACAACCCCCTCCAAGAAGCAAAACGTGATTTATTCGAGGGTCTTAATGGTCCTTAAGAAATTACGTACCTAATTTTTATTTCTGAATCTCCTTACTTTCCAAGTTTTATTTAAATTTTAACCTTGAATCTTCATTATAACTATTAATTTTACACATTAAATTTAAACTTTAATTTTTATTAATCATTTAAAATTTTAATTTTCATTATTCATTTAAAATTTTAATTTTCATTATTCATTTAAAATTTAATTTTTAATATTCTTCCATAATTTAAACTCTTGATAGCCACAATAAATTTTACTCAATTAATTAGACCAACATCAACAGCTATGCATTTCAATTATGGTAGATTCTCACTTTTACAACAAATATAGGTATAACCCATTAATATCTTGTCGGATTATAAAAAAATTTGCTTCTTTTTACAATCTTCTTCTGTTTATTATTTGATATATCCATTATGTTGGATTTACAATTTCAAAAAAAAAAAATTCCTATCCAGAATTCAGGGTCAAACACCCTGAAATAAAAACTCTTTTACTTGGCAAAATCTATATTCACATAATACAATATTTCACAATTTTTATACATTATATATCACTTTTAAGTTACAACATATTTTTATCCACATATTTCATCTGGCTCTTCTAAAAAATTCCCATCGGTCACGCTGCGCAGTTAATGTTATTTTTATTGTTAGAATCCTGTCTACGTCACGTTTCCTTGAACCAGATGTACATTAATATGAAACAATACAACAATATATATAGAGAGAGACACACTATACAATTACAAACATTTTTCAATAAACCATTAAAACAAATAACCAAAAGAATTGTCGCATCTCAGTGAAGTCATACATCGAAGTAAGCAAATGCATGATTACAATTGTTTTCTCCATCAATTGAGAAAAAAATTTTACAAGTCAAAAGTTCAAAAAAAAAAATAAATAAATAAATACACTCATTGTAGTGTCAACTTTTGCTTGGATTATAATTTTTATATACCACCCGAGACTCTTCCTTCTTTGCAATAATTCTTCCGACCACTTGTTGGAAAGAACATAAAAATAAAACAATACAACCTGATTTTTATAGCTTGTCTCCTACTAGGACTTCCATTGACAAGGTGCTGTTACTTTTCGTTCCTTTTCTCATTCCTCGGGTGCTCTCTGATCCCGTATGTTGGCTGATGTAGGGTCTGTAGTTTTCTCTTCGGCTTTTCCTAGCTTGACTTGATTTTATTCCATTGGCAGGTCGGGATTCCTGATCCTTTTTCTTGCGGGGTCTCAAGTTGTAGTTCTCTAAATCTTGAACTACTACTCCTTCCTCTCGTTCATCTTCCTACTTATATAAATTTCATTATCTGATGCCAATGGTCTTTTATTTGTTTTATGATCTACACGTTTTTGTAACTTTATTTGTGGTCCACTTGACCAAGATCCATGTCATCGTTTATATCCTAGGCTTTCCTCGCGTTTTCTTTTAATTTTTGTTTTATTACTGGAAAAATAGCTAGGTAGTTATCTTGTAAGTGGTCCACGCTTATCGGCTCTACCTGTGTGTTTCTCACGTTGGTTTGACATATGATTTATCCCTTTTTCCTCTAACGCACGCTTTAAATCAGACCCTTTCTTCTTACGATATTGCGACTCATTTAATCTTCGCTGTACGTTTTCAAAACTACTTGTTTCCTGACGTGAACTAATGTTATCCGAGGTACCTGTTCCTATTTCAATCTCGTCACATTTCCTATGACGATATATTCTCACTTGATGAACATTGGCGGTTAAAGTTTTTCCTGACCTCCATATTATAACATTATTATTATTTCTTACTTCTAACACCCTATACGGACCTTCAAATTTTTGTTTAAACTTTGCGCCAATTTTATTGGCTGCTGAACTTAAAGGGTGTTTTTCTAACAATACCCTGTCATTCACCTTAATTTGTGTATCACGCCTGCGTCTATTATAATATTTTTCCCATCTTTCATGTTTAGATTTTGTGTTTCGTCTAGATTCATCAAACAATTTTTCAATATCTCCTACTACAAACTCAGTTCCGTCCGAACCCATGACTAATTTTTGAAATGGGGTAATAAACTTTCGAGCCAAAAATAATTCTGCAGGGGTTTTTCCCGTCGTTTCATTCACTGCTGTACGAATAGCATAAGCAAACTCGCGTAAAATTTGGTCCCAAGTATCGTGTTGATCATTTACATAATTTGGAATCATTTGCACCAGATGCGTTTAGCATTCTGTTCTTTTCCCCAAATTATGGAACATCTTCACATCCTTATCCCAATCTTTCACATAATATTCAAAAATTTCGGATAAAAATTTGGGGGACCGTTATCACTTATTAATTTTTTATTAGCCCCCAAAACGCATATAAAATTATAAAAAAAATATCCGCTATTACGCCGAGGCCTTTTTAAAGTATGATTTCAGCCCATTTGCTGAAATGATCGTAATTACAAAACATATGTTCGTCTCACTCTCATGGGGGTACGGACCTAACAAATCAAACATAACTATCTCTTTTTGGATAATTTTAAAACGGTTTAACCCACCAGCTGGTAACGCTTTTTTATAATTTTTAAACGGCACATATGGCATGTAGAGACATATTGATCAATAAATTTTCTCATATACGGGAAATAACAAACGTCCGTATTTTATGATAATTTTTTAATGGAAAATGATCTGCTAGCGCGTAGAAATTCTCTCAAGATTTCGTTTCATAAAGACTTGGAATGTATACCAGTTCTTCTCTTTAAATTGAGTTATTTTCCCGGGGTTTTTCTAGATATCTATAGATATGACCCTAATTATGGGTCTTTTTTTGCTCTGTTAAAACTGTTCTCTGACGTAATACTAGATCTCTGATTATTGCACAATAACTTTCTCCCCTATTATACTTTCAACCGCTTTTTCTGAATAAAACATCCGCCACCGCATTTTTTGAGATCAGGTATATGTTCCATTCTATATTAAATTCTGCTTTTGAGTCCCCATCTGATCATCCTACTTGACAATTATTTTCCATAGTTAAAAGTGTTAAAGCATCGTGATCAGTAAACCAATCGGGACCCCAAAATTGTTCTGTTTGTTCAGCGCCCACCCCTACTCTAAGCATTCTCTTCTTACCTATAATTCTTCTCAGCGAGCTCAGGTACAAACGAAATCAACTGGTCTTTGTTCGATTTAGAACTGCTATCAAAACTTTGGGCATTAAAATAACTCAAAAGGTTTTTTTGAAATCTGGTAATTTTAAAACTGGCGCCTCTATGCCTTGACCCACCGATCCTTCTGTGCCTCAATGTACAAGAATAATTTTTTTAAATTTTCATTTAAGACTATAAAAAGGGGTTTGCATAATTTTTTAAATTTGGGACCACTGGGTTTTTCCCAAAAATTGGATACCTCCTTTGGAAATTTCTTGGTTTCATTAAAAAATAGCTCGAAACTTTGTCTCATCCGTTTTGTTTCCTTTCTTTTTAATCAATCTTAAATTACCAATTCATCAACCAAATTTACCTTTTTTTTATTTAATGTCAATCCACTTCTAACCAAAAACCTCCCTTAAATGCTCAACATGCTGAGTGAACGATGGAGACGAGATGATTACGTCATCCATGTAGACAATCAAAATCTTCCCCTTTCAGCGGTTTCAGGATTAGGTCAATTACCTTCTGAAAATTGGTAGCCGCCCCTGATAAGCCGAATGGCTTACGCAGAAATGCGTAAGTGCCACTTTTTACTACAAATGCAGTCTTAACAATATCACTGGGTTTTACTGCCATTTAAAAGTACACACTTCTTAGATCAAGAGATGACATTATTGTCGTATAGGGGATATTCTTTGTTAAATCATCTATTAACGGGAAAAGGGTGCGTGGATACTTCGTGATCAAATTTAGTTTTCTATAGTCAACCGCAAATCTATAGCTTCCGATTATCCGGGGGTAACCCATTATTTTCTTACCTAACAAAACAGGTGACGCGTACGGGGGGTTGTTAGAACTATGGTTCCTTCTCGTAACATTTTCGCTATGATAATTTATGCTTTTTTTTTGCCGATCTCCAGTACACCCTGGAAAAAACTGGTGGACTATCTCGTATCAATTTCATGGTATAAAACATGAGTAAGACCGGTTTGTCTGGATCAATCACTTAAAACTACTAAAAAATTTTGAAATTTCCCTATTTTGCTTATCCTCCAATTTTGTCTTAGACCGATCTATTTCTACATTTTTTCCTCAATTGTTTTAACCACCTTTTCTATTTGAGAATCGGGAACAAGTTTTTTCCTCCTTTGTGATCCACTTATGAAATCTCCCCCAAGAATACATGGGTATTCTAAATCTTCAACACAGGGAAACAACCAAGGTTTTAAAAACTCCAAATTGAATATTCAATTCTACAATTCCTATATTTTGACATTTCGCTCCTGTGCTGTGATCCCCTGAGCTCTCTTTTTTTTTACTTGCTTTAAAAAAAAATATATTTCCTCCGATATAAATGATTTCTCCGCCCCAGTGTGCCATGCGCTTTCAAAAATTGTATTTTTAAATGAACATATGGAATTTCCCCGTTCATATACATATCGGAAAATTTTTGGTTATCCACTCCCAAGTTGTTTTGATTCTTTGAACTTTTTGTTTCCCAAAACATTCAATCGTCCCCTGGCATTCTATCGCCTAATGAAATTCTCCTCGAATCCCTATTTCTGGGGTTCTATTAAAATCATCATTTCGATCTTCCTTTAAATGGTACCCCCCTTTCGTTGAATCTGGGTCATCGTTTAAAGTCTATTCTCTCTCGAACCACATATTACCTTGACGGCCATTCCATAGTTACCCTATAATCATTTCTGCCATTATTTGGTCTGCGAACTTCTGAATTTCTTCATTTTCCCGCGTTTCTAACTGGGCATCTATGCTCGTTTCGACTCGTCCCATATTATCGCTATTCTGCGAACCTCGTTTGATTTGAAAATACCTCTCTTCAAATTTAGCTAAGATTTCCAAAAGTTGACCGTGTTTTGTGGTTTCGACCTCCCAATTCCTGAACTTGTGGAAACCCCAAAAAATGTGATCCCCAAGTCCACCTGGGGATCCTTAGTCCCAAATTTTGGGTGGTTTTCAAATCGTAAACAAAAACCCTTCTTCCGATTCCTTCCTGCTGGGAGGCATAAAACCCTTCCGAAACTTTTTTTTTTCCTATAGCTGGAAATGCTTTTGATGTTCAGCTTTTAAACCGTCCGTGGCGGTATCCTGCACTACCACTGATCCGAAAATCGTACGAATCTCGGACCCTTCCCCGGGAGACCTTTCAAATAAACACATGCTAAATCGCTATTTTTTCTAGAAATTTTTTTTGATTGTCTTTGGCCTCAGGGAAAATTTTCCCTTCTCCGACCCCCAAAACACACTTCTGGTAAAATACCCAAAACCCCCGACTTCCTACCCCAGGGTCATATAAATTAAATTTATTCGGGTGCCAATGTAATACGGTCGTTCTTTGGTGACCACATCTTTGTTTGTCAGCGTGAATTAGAGGTGTGGGATTGTCGAATTGAATAGACATTTTATAATTCTTAATATGACTTTATTAAGAATATAATTTAAATCTCTAATAATTTAGATAAATTTTACTAATTGAGAATCTAATAAACCAAACACGCGATATTAAACTGGATCCAACAGACCACATATCTAAAAATTATATTATCCGCCTAATTTCAATTCTAATAATATTCATCCAATATCAAATAATCAGTCCCACCTTAATCCAAAAAAAGATTCATTTTTGGGAAAATGTCTGGGCGTACGTGCAATTGTATGCACCTTGTATCAATTCTGTATCCCCGGGAACTTTTGATGGCCCTAATTCACCTCGTTCTCTTCTAAAACCCCCTATTGCCCTTCTGCACAAACTTCTGTTCTTTTTAAAGCTATCTTATTTGCATTTCACTTCTTGGTTTTGGGTTGGAAAAGATTTGCCATTAATCTTGGCCGTCAAAAAACCCAGAGGTTATGTTACAGAAAAGACGCGTGAGTCCGTCACAGTGTTTTTCAGTGTGATTTCTTTATTAAACTCTATTTATTTGATATGAGATATTCTTGGTTCCAAGACTTCCCCATTCTTTGTTTCATAATCTTTTGATAAAAGTGTTTAGGATAATTAACGGCAATTTTAATTTCTCGCTGGGCTTGGTGGTAGCCTTTGCAAGCCGATCGGCCAGATTATTTCCGAAAACGCTCGTGTGTCCGCGAACAAATACAAATATTGTAGGGATGTTTTTATCTTTCAAGCATTTAAGTCAGTATTGGATCTCGACGATTATGTTGCTGGACGAAGAAATACACTTAAATGAATCCAAGGCAGAAAGAGATTCGGTTGAAATGAGATAGACTTGGGAGTGTTACAGGTTTGGGCAGATTTTATTAACAAAGTCATATGTATGATTAAAAGATGTTCTGAGTTATAAAAATAAAATAAATTAGAGTGTAAAGAGATAAATGTTCAACGGACAACTTTTCAAATTTATGTGTGTGTTTCCAGCATGAATTCTTATAGAACTAGAAATTTGCGTTGAAAAAATTAGAGTTCAAAATAATTAAGAACAATAAATATACAGTAATTTAAGAATACCGAAGAAAAAGTTCATGAATTACAGATTATAGCGACGAAAATTAATTTCAAATGTCGAGACTCTCCATCAAATGTTCACTTCAGTAACATTAAAAAATATATATTATTTTTTCAGCGTATATATAATTATCTAGCAATTATTTTTATTTAACAAGTATAAGAAAAGTAATAAAAACGATCTAAAATTTTGATATATATTACGAATATACATAAACTAAAGCAGCTTGTCTCAATGAACACAAAATAAATAATATTAATGAAATATTTCAACATTATTTTATTAAAATAAAATTATTATAATTAATAAATTATTGATTAATTTTCATTATATTATATTATTCAAGAGTAAAGTAACTCCTACAGAGGAAGTGAAATTGATGAGGAATGGAAAATTTATATTCCCTTGATAATAAAAGTAATTTTCTCCTTCATATTGTGCCTATAAAATCAATATAAAGCTGCAAATGATTCAGAGAAATTCTGAAAATAAATAGTTCAGTTTTTGCAGAAGTCGACATAATATTACTATGTACCAGTAATAGACCAATAAAAACAGACATACCAATTAATAGACAGATTTAAAGATCAGTATTCCCCTGTGATACTAATATCCTTCATCAAATTCAATTCGAACGTTATTTGTTTCAAAGATATTTATTATCAGATGGAAAAAGAAAACTGCATTTTTGCTATAACAACGTGTATTGAAAATGACCCATCCTTTTCATTAATACACCAGCAAAACATTGCGTGTCAAGTTCTTCTCATGCAAAAACGGAAAATACATTTTAAAGCAAATTGTAAAATAATCCTACACATATCTATGTTATTCAGTCAATTTGTATTAAAACCACACAACTTTGTTTCATTTTTTAAACAAGTAAGGGACTATACTCATGGTAATAAATTAAGGATAATTCAGAGTCACGCGGGGAAATCGAACTCTAAAATAAATATATCAAGGTATATAAAGAAAACGGGCATAGAAGTAAAATTTTTCGCAAGAGCTTTATAAGCCTTTCACTGCAATAACCGCACAGTTATGGCACAAAGGATACATTTGGATGATTTTTTACGTGGTGGAATTATCAGCCGTCTAAAATGTGGCTGACCCAGCTGGAAGTATTCGAGGAACCTGGAATCACACAGAATGTCATCTCCAGACTATGGTAGGGATTCCAAGATGATGGTAATGTAAGTAGACGTTACAGCACAGGTCGCCTCCGAGTTACGATGCCGAATGAGGACCACTTTTTTGGAAGTTACTATCAAAGAAAACAGACCAAGCACAGCATCAGACCTGTCTCGTCAGCTCTCTTCAACCACGGGTACCACAATTTCAAGGCAGACCGTGAACTGACACTTAGGCAGACTGGTCTATATGCTCGTAGACCTGTCAAAGTGTTCCACTTACTGCAACTCACTGTCGACTGTGGTTAGGCAGGAGTAAACAACATGCATTGTGGACACTACAACAGTGGGCTTGTATGATGTTTTCCAACGAGTCCAGGTTTAGTTTGCAGTTTGATCCTCGCCGGACATTCAGATACAGAGCGCCAGATACCCGTTACCACCAAGAGAACATCATCGAAAGACACCATTTTGATGGTGCAGGATTGCTCGTTTCAGTAAGGGGGAATTCTGGGTTCAAGAACTGACCTGCATGTTCAAATTGGAATCATGATAGGCCAGATTTATCGGGACGTCATTCTGGAACAACATATACGTTTTTTTCGGGGCACCATAGGCCCAGATTTGTGTTTATAAGTGAAAACTCCCGTCTTCACCGTGCAAACATCGTAAAGAATGCCTTCAATTGGAGTATATCATCCGTATGTACTGGTCATTCTTCTCACCAGACTTGAACTAGTAGAGTATGCGCGGGACATGCTTGGCTGGCGAGACTTAGCCCGTCAACCGCCTCATACATATATACCGTCGCTTCGGAGATCATTAATTGATGAGTGGTGTAATATTCCTCAAAATCAGATGGATAATTTGATACTCAGCATGCCTAGACATTGTACGAATTATATTGCATCATCTGAGAGACATAGCATGTATTAACCATCATACCAAGCATGCAATATTGCTTTCTGTAAATAGGGTTTTTGTAATTTTCTCCATTGAGCAAAAATCGTATTTTTTATGAATGATATCTAGCATATACTTAGCATCATTTTTGCTCTTTGCCTTTTCTTTAATACAAAAAACTTTACAATTTCATCAATCTCATACAATTTCATTACAATCTCATTTGTTTTGCTTCAGACTCTTCTTCCCCTGAATTTGTATTATCCTTAATTTATGGACATAAATGTATTTTTGTGCCACATGAATTCCCCTCCAATCACTACTCACAATGTAAAAATATTTAACATTTCTTTTGGCGTTATATTTTCTTACCAACCTTTTGATAGTTATAATTATATTTGTTTGTAAAAAATATAAATCATTATTTATTAATGACTAATTGATAATAGTTCCCTTTAATGATTTGTAAAATGTAATTTGTGGAAAAAAAAATACACAATTCGAATTAGTCATGAAGTTTGTAACTACAGTTGTCTGATATGCATTTTGCCGCAAATCTCTTTAAACGGCTAAATGAGATAAAAAAAAGATATTAAAGAGATAAGTGAATTTAGAAAGTAATATATGAAAACCATAGTGCATTCATTTTATGTGTATCTTTCTCCATGTGGCTTTTGAGAAATGTCATTTTTTGATTTTATGTGTTTTGAGAGTATCTAGGTTTGCGAATGCTAAAAATAAGCATGATCATCTTAGAAGAGTTTTAAAACGGTTTCAAAAATAATTTACCATATTCCATCCATTGGCAACTATGTCAAAATGATACACGATGAAAAAATAATAATAATAAAAAAAAATAACTTTTCATCTTTCAGAGCATCATGTTCTACGTGGAAAAGAATCCCGAATACCCCCAAAAATGTATTAGCCTCAACTTCTTCCCCACCCTATACCACCAAATGGCGTACAACATTTTCTGCTTGCTGACCGTGTATGGCATTCCATTGTCCATCATCCTATTCTCCTACTCTCGCATCCTCTGGAAAATCTCTAGAAGATCAAGAAATTCGGATGGTGAGTATTTCTATTTTTCTTTGTTTTTTTATACAGAGCTTCTAACTTATTTAAGAATCTCACTAGAAAAGGCTTTTGAATTTGACTTGCAAAACGTATGAACAAATATTTATAAATTTTACATATCATTCAGATTTATGTTTTAGAAATTCTTGCTCTAAAACCAATTTTAAAACTCTTATAGTATTTTTATTGAAAAGGCTGAGCAAATACAGATGTATAAGAATAAATTCTAACTTATTTGTCATACAGATAAATCTAGTTTTAAGTATTTAAAGTATCTCTGACTACTTACGTCAACTTATTTTTAAAAAAATGGAGGTATGGAGATTTTTTGGTGATTTTTAGATTTAATTAATATATTTCTAGGGAAAAATTCTAAAATTGAAAACAGAATTTTTTTTATTATTATTAAAATAGGAAAAAACTGGTTAAAATTTACAAAATAATAATAATAATAATAATACATAAATGGGGCCCACTCGGTACAAACATTTTATGAACAAATCCTCAATTTTGATGTGTTACTTTGTTACTTATGTTTAAAATGACCTTCAGGATAAGAGATATTTTAATTTTTACAAAAACTAGAGCACTTTATCTTAGTTATTAAACGAAATTGCTTTAAAGAAACAGTGGTTGTATTTACATAAGGAACTGTAAATTTTGTAATAATGCAGTGATTCATAAATGTAAAGGTCAAAATATATTTCTATTATTATACACAACATACACAAAAAATTTCAGTAAACTGTTTTCAAATCTTTTTCAGCAATTCTTGTCCTTGTTTGAACATTTTCTGAAAAACAAATTTTAAAGTTTGAAATACTTTTTCCTGAAAATTAATATTTAAATACAGGTTTAAAATATTCTAGATTTATATGTAACGCCTTCTTTTTTCCTCAGATAATGCACAGTTTCTTTTCTTCAGTTCTCTGTTTTTCTCTGGCTTTTAGTAGTTGGCAATAAATATCTCTCTGATTCTACAATTCTTTCGTCATCAACCTTTGAAAATACCTTCACAATAAAACAAACCATCTGTGGATGTGCAGAAGTTTCAACACGGAAGGAATCCCTCTTTAGATCCATCACACACACACACACACATTGAACTGTAATAGAGCTAAGAATGTGCCAAACTGTAAGGTCAGAAATTCAAAAAAGTTTCTTTTGGGATTATGCTTCACAAAACGTCATTAAAACTTTCATTGGCATTTTCGGACTTTCCATGTTAACATTTTTCTAGAAGTGATTGGTCACATAAATCCATATATAGGTGGTTTTCACAGTGTTCAATACAGCAGTTGGTAAACCAGGTGCTCTATCTTTAGGAAGCTTTCCTTCTTCTTTGGCCTTTTAGTATTGGTACCATCTACCGAATCCAGAATTTCTTTGTCCTTGCGTGGGTTTTTTGTCGGTAGTGAAGTAATGAAAAAATCCAACAATGACTGCAGTCTGCATGTTAGACAAATTGCCTACATTATTTCAAATTGTAATTCCAAAATAATTTTGAAGTGTGTCGATGAATTTGTCGGTCAATTTGCCTTTCCCCCTAAATCTTTTGTAGATTTCTTCAGCTTTCATAAACGAGAGCCAACTCTTATCTGCACTTGTCCTATGCACTCATATTTAATTATGCGCTATCAATACCATATATGTCTTTCACATTATTAAACGCCTTTGAATCTCCATTCCCGTAGTAAGATGTATATAGAAGATTACGATTTGCTTCGGACAATTCAAAAAACCTGTGAGCCCCACTAGTTTCCATATTTGAAGCTGACCCTTTGTGATTTTTACACATATGATATTCTTGTATTACACTTTTTGGAGGGTCCCGGCGTTTTTTCAATGATCGTACACACTCGGTAATATTAACTCAGCACTTCTATGTCTAATATTTTTTCAGATTCCACAGAAATTTCAGAAACATCCATTTGGTAAAGAGTAGCAACGCTTTTGTCCCGTACCATTACCCACGTACCTCGTAATATTTTTCCCGAGTCCACAGAAATTGCCGAAAAACATCCATTCAGTTGCCATGTACCATCTACACTAACACCACACTCATTTGAACATTCCGCAATTAATTTTACTGACTCCAACATAGAACTGTTTGCAGCTTGTGACGCAGCATGCAGCAACTTAATTCCCTGCTGTATGTATGCACATTTTGATGGAGAAAGAATATTCTGCAAACTGAATAGTTTCTTTCCAGCTGAAAATCCTTTGCCAATAGCTGTCATTCCAAAGACGAGAAGAAGGTGTATAGTATTTAAATTATTCACCTATAATGTAGAAGTAGATCCTTTTGAGAATGAACAGTTTTTACACTTGAGAGAGAAATTTGACTGCAAACACACTCTTGAGTTTTCTGTTAAGTACAGTTCTTGTGTGATTCTAACAAACAGGACACGAAAGAAAAGTGAATATTAATATCAATATTTCGATGTCGAAAATCCTATTCCCAGAAAGAGTTCCAAAATCAACATTAAATAAAGCATCACTTAATCCTCTTCGCCTTTTTTCTGAACTAATACTTCCATCACTAACTTTCTTTTGACCAGTGCGAAAATTCCCATAAACCTTTTGTTTCTTCTGACGTAACTTTCATCCATGTCCCATGGCAGAAATTTAAAGAATAAAAGAGCAATTTTATCAAATACGAAAATCAAAAATGAACCGATTTCAATAAAAACCAGATTGAAAAAAGTTAGCAGTGATATCGAACGTTAAGAAATAAATAAACAAATATCCTGCAATTGCCAGATTTAAAATTCATTTTAAAATGAAATAAATTAAAAGTAAAAAAAAACCTTTTTAAAACAAGCTTTATTTAAAAACTTTAAAAAGAATAAAATAAACTTTTCATTTAAAATTTTTTTTGCTATCAACTTATAACGTCATTGCACAATTTATGATATAAAAGCTTGTTGCGAGATTTACGCAAACGTATTTACTTAGTTTGAAAATTTTAAAATTTAAAATCAATCAGATCAAGTTATTTAATTTGCTTGTTTATCTACGCTGGTAAATCTCGCGTGACAAGCTTTTATATCATAAATTGTGTAATGACGTTATAAGTTGATAGCAAAAAAAAATTTAAAAGAAAAGTTTATTTAATTCTTTTTAGAACATTTAAATAAAAGCTTGTTTTTAAAACGTTTTTTTACTTTGAATTTCATTTTAACTTTTCGGTTATCGCTGGACAGGTTTCTTAGTCTATTTATTCATCTCATTAAACGCATCATTATTGCGAGGTCGCTTACCAGTTAATTTTCAACAGGCTAGTTCAGGGGTACTCAATCTTTTTTCCCGTAGGGCCACGTACATATGATACATATTTCACTCCACCCGCAACAAGAGGATAATGGGAGACGGGGATAAACAAGGTAAGACCAAAACAACATTGGACAAAGCAAAATTAATAAAAATACACTGTTGGCCACCGTAAATGCAACACCCTAAGGGAACAATGCAAATAACATGAAAATTACAGCTTGCATTAGCGGAGGTGAGATATGGAAATCATTAGAATTTCAGCGCACACACACATCACGCGCGCTTGTGGCACCACCTCAAAGCGTTATTTAAAACTTGGAGATTTCGATGATTTCAAGTTCGGTAATTGTGTTTTCTTTGTGGTTTTTTCAAAACACGATCAGTTATGTCTCGTAGGAAACAGCGATCAGCTTTTGATCAAGTATCCGAGTTCGACAGGGGAAGGATAGTGGCTTACCGAGATTGTGGATTAACTTTCAGGTAAATCGGTAGTCGTGTTGGACGAAACTAAACAACTGTAATGTGGATATGTGACCGTTGGATGCAGGAGGGTACGACGGACCAACGTGGTCGATCGCATCCACCTCAGTGCACCACTTCACGTGAAGATAGGCAACTTGTGCGTATGACAGTGACGGATCGCTCAGTCACATCAAGAACCCTAGCACATCACATTGATTTTGTAACGCATCATTCAGTGTCTGCGCGTAACATTAGACGCCATTTACATCAGAGTGGTCTGTCCAAAACACGTCCATTGCTTGGTCTACCCTTGACGCAGAACAACAGACGTCTCTGCCGCCAATGGTGCGATGGAGGAAGGATGTGGGTGGCAGAATAGAACGAAGTTGTCTTTACTGAAGAGTCACGCAATTGTCTGCAACATCACAATGGACGGATTCTAGTCTGGAGACACCGTGGAAAAGAGGATGCTGAATAGCTGTGTTATGACGCGCCACACTGGTCTTGCACCGAATACTATGGTATGGGGTGGTATTGGATATCACTCTCGCACTCCTCTAGTACGCATTGCCTGTGTTTTAAACAGCCAGCGCTACTACTCCGAGATGTTGGAGCCTGTTCTACTTCCTTACTTTCAGGGCTTGACCACAGCCATATTTCAACAGCATAATGCACGACCACACGTGGCACGCATTGTCCAAAGGCTCTTCGCCAATCACCAGATTGAATTGCTTTCCTGGCCGGCTCGCTCTCGGAGTCTTTCGAAGATAGAAAACATGTGGTCCAGGGTTGCTCAACGATTGAAACAGATTATAGCCCCAGCTGCCACACCAGATCAACTTTGGCAACGTGTGGAAGCTGCTTGGTATGCTGTACCCCAAGAACACATCCAAATTTCTTTGAATCAATGCCGAGGCTTGTGGCAGTGGGAATCTCCAACAATGGTGGCTACTGATTCTGGCAGGAACTACACTTCACAGAAGACTATAAATTTAATCATTTGATACTTGGTCAACATGTTACCTACAAAATAAATTTTGTTGTGCTATCCCTTGTCTTTCTTGGTGTTGCATTTACGGTGGCCACACTAGTGTATTAAATCTCTTTTTTTTTCTTTTACCGTAATACTGTATTAAAAACAAAAAACAATCTTTTTTTAAGATCCTTAATTTTAAGCCAATTTTTTAAAACTTTGCGCTGAATTTGGATAATACTCTCTACAAACAAAAAAAAAAGTTTCATGTGCTTATCTTTAAAAATAACGAAGTTTTTAAATGTTTTATAAAAAATTTCGGTATATTTTGAAAAATCGTAGGAAAAAAAGGTTTTCGGTATTTTATTTTTTAAATGACTGATTCTAAAAGAGAAATGACTGAAATTTTACAGTGTAGAATAAAGATTTATTAAAACGAAAAAAACATTCATAAGGAACAATTAAGAAATCATTTTCATGAAAAT
This sequence comes from Trichonephila inaurata madagascariensis, assembly GCA_019973955.1. NCBI lineage: Eukaryota > Metazoa > Arthropoda > Arachnida > Araneae > Nephilidae > Trichonephila > Trichonephila inaurata. Next base: position 153,967 of record BMAV01024843.1, read on the forward strand.
ACATTTCAGAAAAAATCATAAAAAATAGACATTGTCGTTATTTTTTTTAAAAAATCATACCGTATAGTGACAAAATAAATTATCTTTCCGATTATGTAATTATTTTTTGTCTCAGTTTGATAGAAAGAATAAGACGGGTTTTTAAAAAAGGACGAAAAATCGGAACGTTTTAAGCTCAAACCGATAAGATGCCAGGCAGAATAAAAAGCTATCAGGGTTAAAAGATTTTTAGTTAATATATTTTTAACTAAATGCGATACCGGAATATAAATGGTGAAAGCTTGCATTGTTATCCAAACTAAACGTGTATAGAAAATTTCAGCTCATTTGGTCTAAGACATCATTTTCAAAATTGAATTGCAAGATTCCACCCAAAAATTATTCATTGCAAGTTAAATAAAAGCTTTTGAAAACAGGAAAGAATGTGGAAATTTAAATTTGATCAAGAGAAATCATTTTCAAAGGCAATTTAATGTGATTATAAGTACATTTAAAAACTGCAAGCTTCCGGAAATCGAACCTGTGGCAATTCATTTGAAGTCAGCTTCTCTAACCATTAGGCGACGAAGGCTCATGGAAAGAGGTAAAGTAAATTTGTAACATGGGTGAGAAGAAAAGCAAACAGGGGTAAAATGTTTTTAATTAATATCTTTTGAACTAATTGCGATATCGGAATATAATCAATCAAAATCAAAACATGCATTGTCATCCAATATAAACGTGTATAAAAAAATTTCAGCTCAACCGGTTGAAGACAACATTTTCAAAATTGAGTTGCAAGATTCCATAAGAACATTTTACATTGCAAGTTAAATAAAAACTTGTAAAAACAGGAAAGAACATGGAAATTTAAATTTGATCATGAGAAATAATGTGTTTGTAGGAAAATTAAATTAATTTAAAAACTGCGAACTTTCGGAAATTGAATTCAGGCCAATTCACTTGAAATCATTTTTTCTAACCACTAGGCTACGAAGGCTCGTGGAAAGAGGTAAAGTAAGCTTATAACATGGGTAAGAATTTTTTAATTAATATCTTTTTAACTAATTGCGACATCGGAATGTAAATGATCAAAACATGCATTGCCATCCAGACTAAATGTGTATACGAGATTTCGGCTCAATTTTTTGAAGACATCAGCTTCAAAACTGAGTTGCAAGATTCCAGCCGAACAATTTACATTGTAAGTTAAATAAAAGCTTATAAAAAACAGGAAGAACGAGGAAATTTAAATTTGATCAAGATAAATAATTTTTGAAGGAAAATTAATGTGATTTACAATAAATTTAAAAACTGCGTGTTGCAGGGAGTCGAACCCGGGGCATTTCACTTAAAGTTATTTTCTCTAACCACTAAGCTACGAGAGCTGGTTTAAAGAGGTAAAGTAAGCTTCTAACATGGATAATAATAATCTTTTAATCAATATATTTTTAAATAATTGCAATTTAGGAATATAAATAGTCAAAACATGCATTGCCATCCAAACTAAACGTGTATACCAAATTTCAACTCAATCGGTTGAAGACATCAGCTTCAAAAATGAGTTGCAAGATTCCACCCGAACATTTTACATTGCAAGTTAAATAAAAGCTTGTAATAATAAAATAAATAAGGCTTCTTAACAGTGTTTAAACAAAATATCAAAATATAGTTTACTTCAAAATATATTTTAGGAAATGGGGAAAGAAACCAAACATATTTAGTTTTGTTTTTCAGAATGCCTTTTTCGGTCGGCAGTTACCAACCGGAAGCGTCATCTGCTTTTACTAAAACGCTTGTAACTTTTGTTTCAGCAAACGAAAATTAAAAAAAAAACTTGGTAATTTTATAAAGCTAATAAGTTGGCCTACAAAATATAATCATAAATTTTTTTGTCAATTTTTCTCCAAATCCTCTATTTGAGGGTAAGAGGATAGCTTAAACATTATCTGAGAGTTAAATGTTATCTAGTAATGTTTTATAGGCTGAGAGAGAATATCTTGAGACACGTTCCGAATTTCAAAAACCCATTTTTCATTTTACAATTTTAATTTACATAGCATTTCAATATTATTTTAATTTAAGCTGAAATAATTTTCATTTCTGTAAATTGCTTTAAAAGCTTTTTTTTTCATTTCTTCATACCTTTTTGAAAAATATGTTAATATAATAAGCTTCATTTTTTTAAAAATGGTTTCCTCTTTTGCTTGAAAAAACGTAATAGGAATTTTTTTACTTACCCGAAGATATAAATTAATATTAATTTAAATTTACGAAAGTAAAATATGCATGTCTTATGACCGAATTAGCATTTTTTTTTTAATTTTCCTTAAAAATCATTTAAAAATTTTCCATCGTTATTTTTCTCTTTGAAATACAGCCATACATATTTATGTATTACTATTTCTTTCAAAGCAAAAATATTTCTCTTTCTATCACTTTTCAAACTCTTTTATCTTCTCTAAATATTTAAATTATAAACGGATATTTGTTTTTGAGAAAAAGTTAAATATTTAAAAAATAAACGTTGACAGAGCTTATTCATAAATTAAACAAATATATCATTTTTTATCCTATTATAAACCATTTCGGAAAAATGTTAAAAATATTATTCTCATAATATTCACATAAAACTCATTTTAGAATAACTGAAATCCTCACACGAGGAAAAAGTACAGGTAACTTAAATATTAAATTTAATAAATTAAAAAATAATAGTGCTTTTATATTTTTGCAAAAGTTTTTTAAATGGAATATTTTTTTTAATAATTTCAATTCAAAATTATCTTTTTTGTTTATTTTTTTTAAAATAATCAAATGCATATTTTAAACTTTATTATTTGACCATAAAATGACTTTTTCAAGCTTAATATGCAGTATTTTAAGACAACAAAAAATTAACACCCTAATTACTTTATTTTATTCACATAAGATCCTTTGCAGAATATTTTGTGTTTTATAAATTCTCTTGTGAACGAAAAGAAATGTATAAAAATTATTGTTACACGCAAAAAATTTTATTGCTAATGTAAAATACGTGTTTTGTTATTTTTAAATATTAAGGAATGTAATGATTCTGCATTTTTTGTTGTTGTGTGCTCCCCATACGCAGTTTTAATTTCCACATAAAAAAAAAAACATGAAATTTCTAAATACAAAAACCTTTGTAATTGAGAATTAAAATTTAATGTTTCATTATAAAAGTAAATTATTCATTTTTTTCTTGCTGGTTTCTCACTTGTAAACTTCCAAAATAATCATCGAGATTAAACATAATAATTGCGGAGGTAGGACGCGAAATCTACATTATAGCAATCTCATTACGTATTTACGTTTTTTTTTTATTTTTTGCATATATATATATATAGTATGTACATATAGTTTTTACTATAAATTCTTCAATTTAAAACTTCTTTATTATTTTTCAAGAAATGCTCAAGAATATTAAAAAATTTTATTTCATGATCCATTCATTAAAGTTTATTTTTACCCAATATGATTTCAGTTCCTTAATATTTGTAATCAAAATTAATCTCAGTTATCATATAAATAAAAATAAATGTACATTTCATAAATATAAAATTATGCATTTACTTTATTTTGAAAAATAAATAAATAATAAAAAAAAACATTCCGTTGTCTCTTTTCAGTCTGTATTCCCTTAACTGACAGGACTCAACAGCATCACCGCAGGCAACGCCCCCGTCTCAGACAGTCGGATACCACTCAAGTTGAAAGAGCCCGTACCACCAGGACCCTTCGCATGACCATCATCGTCTTTCTGGCACTCTTCTTGTGCTGGATCCCCTACGCCATAATGGTACTGTGGAATTGTTTTGATCCAGTGTCAGCCGAGGTCGATTCTAGAGTGCAGTTCTTTTTGTTCATCTTTGGAGTCTCCAATGCATGCATCAACCCTTTCGTCTACGGAAGCTATGTCCTGGATTTCAAGCATGTTTTGCCAAAATGCTACTGCAAAGATCCCTCTTCCATTAGCACTTCGATGATCCCCCCTCAGATTAAAACCCCCACGAAAAGAACTCGTGTCAGGGAAGCCATCCATAGAGAAGTTTCTGTACACCTCCACAGGAATGGTGAGGGCACCTATCCAGTTCTCGTGAAGGATGTGAAAGAGCTCAATCACCCATTGCAGAGAGCAGATCTCAGGCGTTTTCCACACTGTAAGAGTTGTGACATGCTGTGTGCAAAAGTTAGTACATCTCAGAAGGGGGAGGTAGTCATCCATAGCTTTTAGATCGTTGAAATATTTAACACTTTCGAAGCTTTTTTTAGATGCAGAACGCTGTAAATTGAATAGGAAAGCGATACCATCATGCAACATTGATTTCTATATTTATTTTATATTTTTAGAGAATTTCAAGAATTATTTAGAGCATTAGTAAGCGATTTTTAAGTACATGTCGCATGGATATGTACAAAGCTCATAATGTGTGCGGAAAAATTCAACTATCTCATTAAAATAATTTAGTATGCATTATTTCAATAACGTCACTTTGTTTTCTTTTTTGTGTCGGAATAATCATTGGCTGGCTTTGTAATAACTTATTGGTTTTTTCTCATAAAATCTAGATAGTAGTGCCTGAAACTCATCATGGCACACAAACATGAAGTTAGTATTATTTATGTTGACATTAATTCAGTGTTATTATTTGCATGAAACAAGTGATTTTAAGCATAAACTTTCAAAAAGCTTACTTATTCATGCTTCGATTACATCTATTTCTTTTTTTCTCTGCCACACAGTTAAAAACTTGTTTCTGCAAAATATATGATCTTAAACAATATATGTAGTCAGTTTTCTCTTAGACCCTTTAAAAGACCTTTTTCAGAAAAAAATTTTGGAGACGGTAGCAGCAAAAATAATTTATGTTTTATATTCAGATTACATTATTATTAAATTGATTCTGTAAGAAAAAGTCAGTTTGTGTGTGTGTGTGTGACCAGTCATTGTTTCACAATTTAAAAAAATTAAAGAATTTTGAATTTTTTCAAATTTTTGTAAAATGTTCATTTCTTAAAATTTTTTAGTCATTTTAAGTGATTTATGTTTCCTAGATTATATTGCAAATAAAATTTAGTATGGATTTGAAAACCTGTTCCCTTGTTGGTTTTTAATAATTATTTCTCTAGCTAAACCTAGAGAAAATACGATTTTATTTTAAGATTTTAGGTTTAGCATTTTTAAAAAACAATAACTAGAGATCTTAGACCTAAATCCATACTGACTTTTGTAGAACATACGTTTGAGAGTATTTACAAAAAAATTTCAAGACTCTATCTTGAACAGAAAAAAAGCATTAGGGAAAATGCATTGGGTTTAGAAAACACCAACATCTTCAATAGTTAAAAAGTATGAGAAAAACGCCTTTAAAGTTTGTAAGGGCATAAAACACCTATAATGCTTGTAAAGCTCTAACTTTTTTATTATGCTGTTTTACATCTTATGTTCTATATCGAAATACTTCCTTAATTAATCATGACTGAAAACTTTTTTATAATTCTAAATATATTTTTGCATAATATTGATAGTATTTGTTACGACGACAAGTTATTCAGCCTAATCATAATAAAATATTGTCACGAAAGTTTTGGAACATAAAGCCTTTGTGTACAACATACTAATGATATACTAACTTATACACTAAAAATCACCAGGTTTGTACGTAAAATGTAATTTTTTTAGTATTAAATTGGGGAGGTTTAGCAAGTTTTAATATCGCCCAACAAGAACTCAAATACCATAATATAGTTCTACAATGTGCTTACTATAACGTAGTTTGGCATATCATGGAAATATTTATTTTTATCTCCAATGCTTTTACTAATAATACTTTTTTCCGGCAGTATCAGCGAAGGAATGTTTTTTAGATGTATCATTTTCGTTAGTATTCTATCTCTTCTAAATATTGTTTCTCATAGACACCTGAGAACGTTTATGCCGTGGTATTTTCTCAACACGTAAAAAATTAACGAAAAAGTTTCTAAGATATAAATCATTTTTTAAAACAAAAATTGACCTTGAAATTCGTTTTAATTAAGTAACTATAAGAACTCTCAAAAAACTCAAAACATAATCAAGCAGAAATGATTTTAGTAACGAAAACTGAAATTAATAACCATTTCACACTGAAAGAGTTGATTGTACTCCGCAACATTTTTAATTAATTCACTTTAAGAATAAGCAAGTAAAAGTATAATTCAGTTATTTTATAGAATAACTAGGTATTGTATCGCTTCTCCATGTTAATACTATGGTGCCATTTTTTTTTTGATGGTATGGGGTTGATATTTGGGGGATCAACTAAATTAATGTTCAGATCCCGAAACCCTGGAACACGACCCCCTCAGTTAAATCCCCCCTTCTGGGCAGCTTTTTTGTCAGTAGCTCAACACCCGAGTCTCTCAGTCCATTCAGAACCTGGCTTATTTGATTTCTCTTTATCCACTGTATACTTCCACAAATTTTCTTGCTCATAGGGTCATTCTTTCTATTTTACTTTTAATCGTTTTATAAACTATTTTAATTTTTTAAAATTTATTTAAATTGGTAATATGTTGGCTTTTGCTTGAATCTCGGCTCTGAGATTTGAACCACACGTTACACTTATCGAGACCTATACATCTAATCACTCAGCCCTCGTTTAGTAGGCTTAGATAGGGCTGTAGCACTAAAATATTATTTCCCCATGTTAATCCCATGGTGCTACTTTTTTGATGCTATGAGGTTGATATTTGGGGGATCGACTAAATTAATGTTCTGATCCCGAAGCCCTAGGACGTGACACCCCCAGATGTATCCCCCCTCTAATGGGCTATTTATTTTATATTTCGAATCCTAAATCACCTTGGTCATCCATACCTGCTTGATTCCATAGAGAGAGAGATCCCTATGACATTTCTGCTGAAAAACATTTCATTGCAATAATCCTATTTCCTTTCCCCTTTTCAGTCTGTCCGAGGATTTTTGAATCTCTCCTTTGAAACTGGAACCATAGGCTGTATATTTCATACTTTAACGATCAAGTAATTGTTATTCTATAGAATACCTAGTTAAAGCATAGAATTCAATAATATTGTATATTTTAACTGATTTGTCTAGTTATTACATGAAATACCTTACAATTAACGACCCGCCGTGTTGGGCAGCGATGCACGTTAAATCTGTCGAGAGCTCAAACGTCCTCCCGTTGGTGTGGTAGTAAGGAGAGGGGTCCCAGCTCAGGTGTAGTCCACGTCACTTGACCATGGTTACAAATTACGTTGTCTGTTGCCAACTGCCCTTGTGTAGCTAAACAGTGCGACGTTAATATTCAATCACTCACTCATTACGTGAAATACCTAGTTATTCTATGAAATAACGGATTTCATACTTTAACGGTAACATAAATAAATATCGCACTGTTCAACTACTCGGGCGATGGACCTCGTAATTTTGAGCTATGGTCAAGTGACGAGGACAACACCTGAGCTGGCACCCTCCTCTCCTGACTACACACCACACCAACGGGAGAACGTTTGAGCTCTAGACAGATTTTAAATTGCATCGCTTCCCTACACGGTGGGTATACAGCAGTACAAGGCTCGAACTTATGACACGCCAGTCACGAATCCGTTACCTTGACCACTATGCTTTCGGCCACAACTTAAAGAATGAAAAATGCTATAAAATGAAACCAAAACCATAACCTAAGCTCAAAAAACTTCAAATATTTTAAAAACTAATTTGTTATTATATCTGAAATTTGGTAGCAAACTTCCTCTATATATATAATAATATGTGCCACAAGAAAGAGCATGAAAAAAAAGATTGTTTTCGGTATATTTGAAATTTTTAAGGTACTGTGTAGCTTTAAATATAAATTAACGAAGAATTAGAGGGTTGCACAATTTTATGTTAGTATATGAATTCTGTTTCTGATGCTATGCCGAGTGAAGCAACATTTCAAATTTTAAGTTTTAAATTATTTGTTCTTTGAATTTGATGTTTAATGTATCATTATATAATATTGAACATTGTGTTATACATATTCGCAAATGTGTGTATTTTGCTATGTTTTTCTCAAATATTTCAAGTATAGTGCTATCTTTGTACTTGATGTTAAATGAATCTTGATATATGATATTGAATATCGCTCACACACACACAAATGTGTGTATTTTGGAATGTTTTTCTCAAATATTTCAAGAATAGTGTTATCTTGGAGCTTGATGTGAATTGTATCATGATATGATGTAGAACATTGCGGCATACATATACTCAAAAGTGTGTATTTTGCATTATTATTCTCAAAAAATATTCAAGTATAGTGCAATCTTGGAGCTTCATGTTAATTGTAGTATGATATGATAAAGAATATTGTGTCATACATATACTCAAATGTGTGAATTTTGTGCAATCTCTTATTCTCAAAAAATATTCAAGTATAGTGCTATCTTTGAGATTGATATTAAATGTATCATGATATGATATAGAATATTGTGCCAAATATATATTCAAATATGTGTATTTTGTAATGTTTTCTCAAAAATTTCAACTATAGTGCTACATTTGAGAATTATGTTAAATGTATCATGACATGATGTTGAATATTGTGTTATACATATATGCAAATGTTTGTATCTTGTAATGTTTTTCCAAAAAATTTCAAATAAAGTGCTATCTTTGAGCTTTATGTTAAATGTATCATATCATAGTGAATGTCTATATATTAGTCCTCTCGCTGAGCATTCAGCGAGTATGCATTTTATCCGACTAATTAGCTTTGCAAACCGTGCAGTTCCTGTTTTTGTTTTCATTTACATTTTTATGTTCATATTTTTAAGATATAATTCTATATTTTAAAATAAAAACTATTTTACAATTTTTTTTTTTGTAATTTTGAACTTTAAAATGGGGATTAAATATGTGTGTATATTTGAAATACGCGATAAAAAATACAAAACTTTCTAGCCTACTTTGATAAAAAAAAAAACTACGCGGCGGGAGGATTAAAAGGTGTATATTTTGCAATGCTTTACTCAAAATGTTTAAATACAGTGCTATCCTTGAGCTTGATGTTAAATGTAGAATGATATGATGTTGAATATATATATATATATATAATACGTCATACATATCTTAAAATCTGTGTATTTTGCAATTTATTTCTCAAAAGTCTTAAATATAGTGCTATCTTTGTGTTTTATGTTAAATGTATCATGATATGATGTTGAATATTATATCCAATATATATTTTCAAGTGTGTATTTTGAAATGTTTTTCTCAAAAATTTCAAATACACTGCTACCCTTAAGCTTAATGTTAAATGTATCATACTATAATGTTAGATATGGTGTCATACATCTTTTTTACGTGTTTGTATTTTGCAATGTTTTTCTCAAACATTTCATATATAGTGCTATCTTTGGGCTTGATATTAAATGTATCATGATATGATGTTGAATATTATATCAAATACATATTTTCAAGAGTGTATTTTGAAATGTTTTTCTCGAAAATTTCAAATACACTGTGCTACCCTTAAACTTAATGTTAAATGTACCATAATATGATGTTAGATATGGTGTCATACATCTTTTTTACGTGTTTGTATTTTGCAATGTTTTTCTCAAAAATTTCATATATAGTGCTGTCTTTGGGCTTGATATTAAATGTATCATGATATGATGTTGAATATTATATCAAATATATATTTTCAAGTGTGTATTTTGAGATGTTTTTCTCAAAAATTTCAAATACACTGCTACCCTTAAACTTAATGTTAAATGTATCATAATATGATATTAGATATGGTGTCATACATCTTTTTCACGTGTTTGTATTTTGCAATGTTTTTCTCAAACATTTCATATATAGTGCTATCTTTGGGCTTGATATTAAATGTATCATGATATGATGTGTGTGTTGAATATTATATCAAATACATATTTTCAAGAGTGTATTTTGAAATGTTTTTCTCGAAAATTTCAAATACACTGCTACCCTTAAACTTAATGTTAAATGTATCATATGTAAATGTTAATGTAAAATGTTAAATGTTAATGTTAAATGTTAATGTTAATGTTAAATGTTAATGTTAATGTTAAATGTTAAATGTATATGATGTTAGATATGGTGCCATACATCTTTTTCACGTGTTTGTATTTTGCAATGTTTTTCTCAAAAATTTCATATATAGTGCTATCTTTGGGCTTGATGTTAAATGTATCACGATATGTTGAATATTGTGTGATACATATGTTGTCCTTCTCGCTGCGCATCCTGCGATTTCCACGGGCAACGTAGATGTAGCAAAATTTGAGCAACCCATAATTTCAGCAGGCATGCATTTTTCGGAGTATTTTACTATGCAACACGTGCTGTTCCTGTTTATGTTTGCATTTTCGTTTTTGTGTTCATATCTTTATGGTCTAGTTCTATATTTTAAAATAAAAGCTATTTTACAAAACATCTTTTTGTTTTTATCTTAAAATTGTAGATTGAATATGCATATTTGAAATACATACGATAAAAATATTCAATTTTTGAGCGTACTTTGATAAATAACTACGCAGCGAGAGGGTTAAAAGGTGTACATTTTGTAATGCTTTTCTCAAAAAGTTCAAATATAGGGCTATCCTTGAACTTCATTTTAAATTTATCATGATATGATATTGAATATTGTGTCATACATATATTAAAATTTGTATATTTTGCAATGTTTTTATTAAAAGTTTAAAATATAGTGCTATTTCTGTGCTTGAGGTTAAATGTATCATGATATAATGTTGAAAATTGTGTCATATATATGTTGAAATGTGTGCATTTTCTAATGTTTTTCATAATAACTTCAAAAGTGAATGAATAATAGTAATATAATGAAGATTGTGTTCCTGTTTGCATAGAACATCAGGTAATTATTCAATTGAAATAATGTGCTGTTAAAAGTTCGATATAAGAAGTTTTAATTTTTTAAAAAACTTTTTTTTACAACTGAGTAGGCATTTTTCGATTTGCATTTGCATCGGACTTTATTTTTCTTGGTCATATTTATAATTTCCAGAAAGTAGGTTTAAAAAAAAATAAACAAAGGTGAAATTTTTTTTATAGAATATAAAAATATATTAGTTTTTTTAAATAACATGATTTATATTTCTGATAATTTATACTTATTATTGGAATTTTTTCAAACGTTGTGATTTTCCATATCCATATCATTTATTCACTGTAAATATTAGAGTTTTTTTTGCTTTTGCCAGAAAATCATTGTATTAAGTAAGTAATTTTGTGATTTTACTATGTGTAGTTGAAAATAAGCAAATCAAACTAAATATTTATCCTAGTAGGTCTTTTTTTTATTTGAAATACAACAAAAATGACATATCTAACTAAGGAATGTTGTCAAAAATATTTTCGGATAAAAATTTTAAATCTTTACTTTGGAAGAAAATTGTAAGCAAAAGTTTCAAAAATTGAAAGAAAACAGAAACATTTAATTAAATTAATAATAACACTCATGAAAAATACAGAAAATCAAAGGTGAAGTAAAGGGAATGTTTTGAAACTAAACCACAGGTGTAAAACCACACATCAGATTATTTTGAATACCACTCATCTGTAATCAATAAAGGTTTTTGACTCACTTCTGATTATTTCTAAGTTTGAATCAAGATTAGTAAGGCTTATCTCAAGTATTTATAATTAGTTTAAAAATCTTTTTTAAAGAAATTTTTGTTAGATATAAACATAAATATAAAATTTACAGAACATGGTAGCATGATTTATAATTATTCATTAAAAATTTTTAGTAACTGAAGTATTCTTAATACTTAAAATATAAGATACCAAGGACATTTTTTACACATGGGAAATTTTATAGTAATGTACTCTGCACAACTATTTCTTCAAAATCGTTTCTAAACCCATTAAGTAAAAAAAAGAAATATTTTTTGCATTTGGATGCCCTTTTTGACAATAGTTACTTTTAGTCAGTTTCAGATATTTAGAAATTTTTAAAAAAACATCCAACTATTTTTTTACGCGGTCCTTTTTACTCGATTTTGAAATAACACGATTCACCAAAAAACTTTTTTACACGATGTTTTTTTTGTTTTAGCCCGATTCACTCCAAATAATTATCCGAATTTTAAAACCCTTTTCCTTGACAGTTGTGAAGCATGGATAAATTTACGTTTATGGATTTTATTACACTTGCTTCTTTTATCCTCAAACAGTTACGCAAACCGACCTTAAATGCTTGTTGGAAAAATTTCGCCAGCTAATGTTAAAAGAGGAAGTTTCGTCACACAAAAAATAGCTATGTGGTCTGAAATTATAACTCTGAAATGCAATTGGAGATGAAGGTTTGAACAACATGCAAACAGCTATCGAAGAATTAATGCCAGAAAGCCCTATAGATGAGGGTGATTTGATCGTATTTATGTCAGTTTTTGTTTATAAAGAGATCGATCATGACGAAGTCAAAGGTTTTTCTTCAAGGGTGAAGCACCATTTTCTTACTTATGATCCTGGCATAGAGCTAGCCTTAAATTTCAACATAGTCTTAAGTTTCGTGAAGTGGAATATGAAGAATCCTCTAGACACATCTGACACATGTACTGAGGAGAGCATTTTTGATCCATTTCGCAATAATCGTTCATGCTTGGTATCAAATAGAGATGAAAAGTTGTTATGTACTAGTAGTGTAATTACTAATTTCAATGCATGCTTAATTGAATTTTCACTACGCAAAATTGAATTTCCTTTTTGCAAAAAAAGGAATTATTTTTTTTCCATAAATATGTAATATGGATTGCATTATTGCTCTTTCTGCTCGGCTTTGTGGGAACATATTTAGAGCTTTTTCATCATACAATTCATGGAACATGTCTCCAAATTCATCATATGTCTCATGCATTTTAGTTTTCTTTTTCTAATGAACTTACATGCTGTGTAAAAAAAGTTGGATGTATCATATTTTAACTTTTTCAAAAAATAATACGATTAGTGTGGATAAGGGAAAGCTAAAATTTATATGTTTTTACAAACAAAGATCTTAAAATTTAAGAAAAAAGCAAGCTTTAAGGCCCATGATATTTTAAATTGTTATTAGTATTAAAAAGTTATGTATAAATAAGTGTTTTAAACAGTGTATATATACGAGTGGTTATATAAAAATAATGAAAAGATTTATAAAGAATCCATTATCAATATAGTGTACGACCGCCTTTGGCAAGTAATACATCTTGCATTATTTTAGTAATCGATTGATACAAGTGCTGAATAGAGGAAAGTTGTGCCATTCTTGTTGGAGATATTGGGAAAGAGAAATGCTAGTGGATGATGTCAATTCCGTATTGAATGCTCCAAAATAGACTACAACGTTTAAATTATATTGAGGTCAGGTGACTGTTTGGACCAAGGTAGATGTTTTAATTTATCTTCTTGTTCATCAAACAATAATTGTACAAGTCGCTGCATGGATTGGTGCATTATCAGCCTGGAACATTCCATTTCCTACAGGAAACAAAGTTTGCATCATGGGAAGGATCTGCAGCTAGAATTTCCTTATACTTCTCCCCAGTGATCCTTCATTTCAGGGTTACGATTGGTCAAGCTGAAACTCACTATACGGTTGCCCATATCATGACAAATCCACTTCTATGAACGAAACGAAAATTAGATGAATCGGATGAAAGCGGAGATCGCGTATGTCCAGTATCCCGGAGAAGGGTGAAAAAGAACGACCAATATCAGAAAGAGGCTTCTTGGAGGGAGGCAATGGAGAGGAAGCAGCCGGCCGAAACAAAACAAAAAGTAACGTCCACGGGGTGGAGGAGAATGAAGAGCGCAGGTGAGAAGGATGATAAACAGCCAAAGCTCTACAGCCGCAGAGGGGGAGGGAAAACAGACGACGGATAGCTTTTGTCACTGACCCAGTTTTAATGAAAAGCAAAAGGGGGATTTGAATGTTGTTCAATGTAGGAATTAAGTAATTATGTAGTGTTACGGCGATTTTAAAGGCAAGACCCACTCTGTCGCTTTATAGGATAAATTTAATTTAGATTGGGGATACTGAATATGTATAGTGTTTGTGCTTCCACTTCTATGTTTGACGGCTGGAAGGAGTTTGTGCAGATGTCTTCAAAACGTGAATCCGTTCTGCTGTAGTGAAAAGTGTGAACGACATTTTTTTATCAGACCATATTACTTTCTTCCACTTATCAATCGCCCAGGTTTTGTGAATGTAGCTCCATTATAGACGAAGTTTGGCACAAGTGGCTTGGAATTAATGCTCTGCTGTAAATATTCTGTTTATGATGGTGGCTTTTCATTATAATCATTGACACTGAAGAATCTAGATGCTGATTGAGCTTTGCTGTCACAGTTGTTCGCCTTGTAGACATTAGAATTCGCTCCAATACCCGTCGGTCTCTTTCACTAAAATTCTTTATTCATCCACTATTTTGTTTTGCCGAGCTTGCCTTGTAGTGCTATGTGAATGCTGCCATAACATTAGACACCATCCCTAAAAAAAAAGTTGGGATGTTTCAGTCACACTAGTTCCAGCTAGACGGGCTCTTAGAATTCGACATCTTTGAAAATCTGAGAGGTCAGGCAATTTATGGTTTTGAAAAGTTCAAAAACTTACAGAATTTCAATAAAACTACCACGTGCTACCAGAATACATACATTTATTTTTTTATAAAGAAATTGATAGTTATTATTATGTTTAATGCTTAAGAAGCGCATTAAAAAAATGTTACTTTAATTTGCAAGTGTATCCAGTATTTTGATAACTATCTGTATATCTCAATGTCATGTTATTATATCAAATATAACTTTTATGATATGATGTCTCTATGTATACATATGTTTACAATGTAATTGATGTTTAATTGTTAATAAATGCGTTGTGTGTATACAGCTGTGTTTTTCTTACTTACTTTCACACACTTAACACGAAATTTCCCCTACTCCAGATGTAAGCAAATAACGATCCAGTGGGCCTCATGTTGCTCGTATTGAACCTTTTTGAAGCCTCTAAGACAGTCAAAACCCCAAATAAACATTCATCTCTATATTTAGGCAAAGTTTTTCTTGATTTAAGATCAGCAAAAGTGAGTATAAATGCAAGTTGGCTGACATTATAATTTGCAGGCTTTGATGAGAATTTCAACAAGCAATTTCACTCCTGATTTAAAAAAAAGAAGGAAAAATTGATAGTGTACATTCGTCTCATTAAACTGATTCTAAAATTTAATGGGATTACCTCTGTACATGATTAAAAATTAGCATACTGAATAAGTTGAATAAAACAGCCACTGTTTCATTTCACTTATATTTATTAATATTACAGTACACTTTATACACTTTCTAAAATGTAAAAATAACTAATGAATGCAATCATTTTGAAAGGGGACGGAGCTTTTACGATCAGTTCTTCGAGCGAAAACAATTGTCTACCCCTACCTTAGGCAAACAAATAAAATGTCAATCTCTCGGGAATGATCAATTTTTTCAAAAAAGATATGTGTAGAAAATGAAACAAAAATAAATTTTTCACTCGTACTTTTTTTACTCGCCACATTTGGTGATTTTCCTTATTTATAGTCACTTTTTTTTTTAGTGTAACCCATGCGCAGAGATGAAGTGCAGGGTGAAGCAGATAGTCATTTGGCTCCAAGCAGTTTTTCGACGGCATACCCTTGGCTTTCCGTAAAACCGAGTTTTTCATTAAAGTTTTTATTGTTTTGAGGGCTTGATTTTTAAGTTAATGCTTTCAATTTCCACACATTGATTGCAAACAGCGATAGTTTTGAAACAAAACGTAAAAAATACTGCATAAATTCTGGCAAAAAGGGTATTAGACGAAAAACACACACAAAAAAAATTTAAATCCGTACTTTTTAAGCAATGTTTTCAATTTTCGTACAGATCACAGATAATATTGCTCTAGACATGAAAAAAAAATTCGTTTGGTTATCTCAATAAAGAACTAAGTTATTAAATGTTTAATTAAAGTTTTGAGTACTTTAATGAAAAATCGTAAAAAAAAAAGTTTGGGACATTTTATTTTTTAAATGACTGATTCAAAAAGAGCAAAGCATGCTCTGTTTTAGTACGGAATGTCCATTAATTTAAACGAAGGGAAATTCATACGCAACAATTTATAAATCATTTTCATAAAAACGCATCAATTTTGACTCATTTAAAAAAAACACCTTAAAAACTGTAAATATTATTATTTTGTATGAAAAATAAACCTTTTCGTGGCGAAATAAATGATCTTTCCGATTCTGTAATTATTTTTTCTTTGTGTTTGATAGAAAAAATTATATAGCTGTTTCAAAAACTTGAGAAAATGTGGAATTTATTTAGGCTGCTCAATCCGGAAAGCCACTCGGCGCACTAAAAAGCCAACAGGGGTAAAAAAAAATTATGCGTTATATAAATGGTAAAAATGTTTTCCTCGGATCATTCCCAATCTTCAGGTACCTTGGGCGAGTTTCTTTGAGGTGCGGTTCGTCAGAAGATAGACGCACGTAGATATATAGATACAGATATACGTTTGTTTACATAAGAATTTTAATACAATTATATAATATAATAATATGTAATATATTTTAATATATTTAATGTAAATATTTATTCTACAAAAAATAATTTGTAGAACAAATATTACGGAATTATCTCTATGAGGGCTTCCTTTCCTGAACAAGTTTGAAAGTTTTTTTGTCACTCCTACTTCATTCATCTATTATTCATTCTTTATTCATCTAAGAGAGCATTAGTAATATTTTTTATATTGTAACACATGCTTTCATGAAATTATATGTCAGACATCTTATTAAACAGTTTTTGATAAATTCCATAACACCAAATAATTTTGGAAGGAAAATGTTTGATTAATTTTGTCTCTAAGATTCGTCTAACAAAGAAAGTTTTACCATAATTATAAAGTACGCATATCATCATAGAAAATGGATATTTAAGGTTTGGAAACTCCATTGTGCAAAGGAGAATACTCAAGTAACAAACATATAATTTTATAGTTTTTAAACTTATTATTATCTCAATAAATTTTAACTATGAAATGGAATGCATTTCCCTTAATTTCTAATATACAAATAAATAATGCAACATTCCTTTTATAGAAC
This sequence comes from Trichonephila inaurata madagascariensis, assembly GCA_019973955.1. Taxonomy (NCBI): domain Eukaryota; kingdom Metazoa; phylum Arthropoda; class Arachnida; order Araneae; family Nephilidae; genus Trichonephila; species Trichonephila inaurata. Next base: position 171,106 of record BMAV01024843.1, read on the forward strand.
AATATGGGAAAAATAGTTATATTTTGCAATTATTGTTTGCACTAAAATAAAGTAGAAAATATTATTGAAAGAGAACCTAGTATTTTTGCTTTTAAAATGTATTAATTGAAAAAAATAGTAAAATAATTAGTATATTCACAATGAATCTATAGAATATTCGAAAATACACCTCATGCGTAGAACAATTTTCATGAAAGAAGATGGTATCACCCTTTCCTTATCTGTCCTCCCCCTCAGGTGTCCGCCGTGTGCCAGAACCGGCCTCCATGTGTTAAGTTTATGGAGGCTCCTCTTTTCCCAGAATCTATCTATTGGGGGGATGAAACACTGAGCTAAATATTTGAAAAAATAAATAATTTACTTTGTTACATTTTGAATAAGATAGATACCGTATTTCTTCTCAAGCCTTTCACCGAATCATGAGGTTTAGTTTCTGATGAGTATTTTTTCGCAGTTGCTGTCGTCTTGATATTCTTAGTAAATAAGAAAAACGTCGATGTGTATTACTGCAGAGAATTGGGACTTATACTCATTGATAATAAGACATCTCTTCTACGAATTGGGGAATCTGCCTTTTAGTGGGATTGTTTAAGTGCAAATAATTGCTTCTCCGTCGTATTTGTAAGTGATCTGGTGCACAACTCGAATTGCCAAACCAGACTTCATTATTCCAGGACATAATCAGGGACATTTCCTAGTTCATTTAACATAAAAATATAATGTGTAGGATTAATATTTAAATAAATCAAACGTTTTGAAATCCCTTTTTATGTTATTTTAAATTAAAAATATAAGTAAATAGATAAAGTATTAAATTCATAAATCGAATGAATACTCCATTTATTCTCTTATTGTTTAAAAGAGAAACCTTTATTATATTTCTGACCTCATTACTTTTTTTTTAAAAAAACAGGAACATTTCCTTGCATTTTCTTAGCATCATATTCAATAATGAATACAGGGTGCTTTTTCTTGTCTTAAATCGTAATACCAAAACAAAATGTCAAATTTATCAACTCAACGCCATTTTATTCAAGTTTTTTCTTTTTTTTAGCACGCTTTTATAAGTTTCACTTGTATGTAACGGAATCTTTGAACTCGATTTTTAACCACTTTAAAAGGTCAGATTAATTCGAAATTTTGCACACTTGTAAAGGGCCGATGACAATTCAATAATTTCATAATTTTGTTTCATTTTCCTGATCAGGATTCTCAAAAATAAGGATTTTAAGAATTTCGAGATTCGGTGACGAATTCATTACATTCTTTTCTAGATTTGGCGACTAAGTGCATAAACCATTTTCCGGTTTGGCGACTAATTTCATAAGCTATTTCCAGATTTAACGACTAATTCCAGATTTAGTGACTAAAGATTTAGGTGAACCCTAAAACTGCGTATAGGATTGCGGTTAAATCAAATAAAACAAAAACGAAGAGTTATTTCTGTGAGAAATAGTAGGGTGAGGGTGCGTTAGCAATTTGTTACCATAATATAAAATTATTTTTTCTGAAAATGGAAATTAAAAAAAAAAGACTCGTTATTTATGTTCTAACTGCTAAATATTTTTTTTATTTTTATAAAGCAATACGTTTAGAAGTGATGATATGAATTAACATAAAGTAATACGTTTAAAAGGTGATAATACTGTAACGGGGCTTTATCGCGCCTTTCACTAATCTTCTTGGGGAATCTTTGGGGCCAGAATGGCATTTTATTCCAACCTTCTCAAGAAGAAAACGTGATATGCAAATTAGGGAACGATTTTTTTTTTCTTTTTAGCTTCTGCATTCGCTTAAAAGTTATAGAAAGGTCGACTGGAGGCCGGAGAGTATTATAGGAGCCATATAAAAGTCGATTAGAAGCCAGAAAGTTGCAGAGTAGCCGGATCATGTTGGATAATAGTAATATATAGAAGATATAAAGCTTGGTTGCTGATCGCCGAGGAATATCGGTAAGCGATAGATCATTAAACTTTAATTATAGAGAGGACTCTAGATAGTTAAGAAATCGGCTATATATAAAGATTCGGAAGTTAATTTATGATAAAGATAGTGAGTAGGATTTAATGCACTATTCGCTAAGAATTGTTAATTGCGTCATATCACTCCTGGTCGTTTTCCTCTAAGACTTGTGTTGCATTGCTTAATACATATTGAGATATAATAAACTAGCTTTATATTATGGAAGGTTCTAGTGGTCAATCTCTTATCCTTACAAATCTAAGTCGCGTGGATGAAGAGATGATACCCCAGGGGCGCGGGCTATCACAATACGATTGACATTTAACATTTCTTCTTACACACTTTTATTATTCATACCTGTATCTATAGAGACGGATTCTTTGAAATACAATGATATGAGACTCATCCGAGGCCCCATAAATGAAGAGAATAAGTACCCTTCAGACCTGTTAATTTATTTCCATTGAAGAGCAAGACTAATTACAGCAGCTACATAATTCCGGCTCCAAATATTAAACTCAAGAATATATTCAACAAAGAATCAATGATAGTTTTAAAAACTAAAAAAAAGGTTTTTATTATAGATCGAACTGTGATAAAAGCTTGGGGTGTTTTGTACTGCATTTTTACAGTAACTCAGCTCTTCGGTATAGAACTAGTAAGAAATTATAACAAAAAAAAATCTATATAGAGCACCCCACACTTTTACCCCAATGACATTCATTTTCTCGAGAATCATTTTATTCTTATAATAAGAATTTTTTTTTTACTTTTTACTTCGATTCACTATAAAAGCGTGTTTTTTAGTTTTTTTAAACTATAATTTATTACTCTTCATTTTTTTGCTGTTTTACTGACTGAACAGATCGGGTGAACAGCAAAGTCGACCCCCTTCTTTTCAACAAGATTCGGTCGAGGCAACGAAACAGCTGTGAAAACGAGTGATCCACCAACATAACAAGGAGGCTTAAACTCAGTAATAAAATCGTCTCCTGTAGACCTTCCGCGTGTAAAAGGGAAGGAATAAAATCTGTTACAGTTTTAAAGGAGTTTGCAAAGCAGAAGTAGACGTTTTTGAAATGAATTTACAGGAGAGAGTAAACGTTCCGTTGATATGTTTGATGTCCTTTTAAGATAAAATTGAAAGAGAAAAGATGACTAATGCTTCAAAAATTTCACTGTATCTTGAATTTTTAAATAGGAAACTGT
>BMAV01024844.1:0-68361 GCA_019973955.1 Trichonephila inaurata madagascariensis
TTTTCCCCGAGATAATGCAAGCGGAGTTAGAGAATAGAGGTCAATGATATAGATTTACTGTTTCGAAATATATTAATTTTGCATCACTTTTAAAGATATTTCTTAACATAAAAATAAATAGCATAAACTATAAGTATTTATTAAACAAAAGTAAAAAAAAAAGTTAAAGTTGTACATATATTATATATTTTTAAACATATTTATTAAAATAAGAAATAGACAACATAAAATATAAGTATTTCCTTTCATTATAGATAAAATTAAAAAAAAAAAATAAACCTAGTGCTTTAACCACTCTACTTTCATTTTACAACATCAAGGGTAATCTTTCTCTATTTTTGACACTCCTCAGCGGTTCAATCTCCCCGCCCCCTTCTCTTTATCACAAGTACACGAACTTTCGTAAATTTAGCATGTGATTGACACAGTTTTTGTAAAATTTACCTTTTGCTAATAAAACGAGCCCATTGGACTAAAAACATGATTTTAGCGCTTAAACTATCTTAATTTCCATTGTGGTTATTTTACAAATAAAACTATCATAACCAAAGACAAAAAAATATACATTTCATTAAATTACTTATTCGACATATCTATTTTTATTGAGCTATGTAGGTTTGTAACATTAATTTTTAATTAGTCTTAGTAATTGTAATTCAAACAAAAGATAAGCACTTTATTTTGTCAATGAAAAAAATCTAAAAAATTAAAAATTCTAAAATTTTATTATTTTTATAATCAGTTCGACCAGGGTCTGTGTCCAGCCATGGCTCAACACCCTCAGCTGCAGCACCTCTTAAGCGAACACGTTGCCTCCAGTCTGTCTCCCAGACTGGACCACCCCGGACAGTCGTTCCAATTCAAGGAGAATGGCGTGGGAGACACCACCATCGAAGTGTACAACTATCGAAAAGTGAACGGGAAAAACATCAACTATCTCAAGGTAAGGATTCTATGATATTTATGGAGAACAATATCTTGCTGTCCAATGACATCCGTTGTGGTACGTCCTAGCGTGACGGGAGTCATGCGATGGATACGCACTCGCACGAATTTTAATAACAGATCCGTTTCATTTTCCTTTCATTGTGAATGTTTATCCCGCTTCGCGTGTGATTTATCCATCAAAATGTATACTTAAAGTTTGAAGTTTAATGATGCGCATATGTTTGTCTTCCTTGATAAATACCTCACTTTTTTTTTTTGCTCTTTTAATATATTCTGCAGATTGAAATATTTTATACAGCCTTCGAATTTTTTCTAAAACAAGTAATATAAAAAAAATTTTTTAAGTCAATTGCTGCTTAGATCAACAAAGAAAATTTTTTGTTTTAGCTACGTTTTATTAAAAAGTTACAATTAATATAAGGAAGGATTACAATTAATATAATAAGGATTCTGTCCCCAAAAATAGACAGAATCAAACTTAAATGGGATTTAATTTTTTTTTTTCATTGTAATTTTTTCATACAAAAAATCGTGTCTATAAAAATTTTAATTCAACTGAATAATTTTAAAATGTGAGAAAAAAACCCAAGTTTTGACAAAGTCCCAAAAAAGGGGCGCAAATCGGGAAAAAATGATACCAACGTGGCTGTATTTGTAATTTTTTAAATAATTAGTTTTAATCAATTAATTTTTATTAATTATAATTAAATTATTGTATTGGTATCCAAAACAATCATACATACAAAATTTCAGTTCAATGGAGTGCTTTAAAATGTATTTTACTAATGATTGAAAATTCCACCAAGATAAATAAATAAATAGAGATTGTGAGATACTAGATACTCTTTGTATATTTTTATGTATAAATGAGAATTTCAAGAACTTTTTCTTAAAGTAAGGTATATATGCGGTATAATTTAGAAAACATAATTTAAATAAAAAAAGATCTTGAATTCCATTATCCATGAGTAAACAATTTTAATTTTTTAACTTCTTTGGTATTTTGAATGGAACTTTTGTTCTTAAAGGGGGAAAGTCACTTAAATCTAAGTTAATCTTAAGATTAACTTAAGTCATGTAAAGTTAAAGTAAGACATATATATTGACATAATTTAGAAAAAAATGGTCCTTAATTCCATTATCCATGCGTAAGCAATTTCAATTTTTTAAATTTCTTTGGTATTCTGAATGGAACTTTCGTTCTTAAAGGGGGGAAGTCACTTAATCCTTTCAAAGTTATTGCCAGAATACAACTTTTCGTATAATTCTTAAAATTTACATTCGCTGAAGGCATATGTTTTCATCCTGCTAGTCATTTCTCCGAGCCATGAAACATAGGTCGATGAAAACTTGCCGTTTATAAATTTTTCTTCACGCTTATTTCCACCCCCTAAAAAATGATACAGAAAGTAAGGCTAAGATGGATAGTATAAAAGATAACAAATGAATAGGAAAAAAAAGATAGAATTATCAAAAATAAAGCTGTGGCCATTGTAGTCTAACTTTACAGCAATTTTATCGGGAAATACCCTAATTGTTTTATTCGCTTTGAAACATATTTGAAAAGTACAGAAGCTTCTTTTTCCAATTCGGTTTCTAAACTGGTTTCGAATTTTGGATAAATTTTTGAAGGAAAAACGTACATTTTCAACCACAGTCGTAGAATTGCTGGTCGTCTAGTCCTAGAATTGCTATCTGTATCCTTACTGCATTTCACACACACACATACACAACTAGCTTATGCACTTCTGTATATCGCGTTTTCTCTCTAAGAAGTTGGCAGTTAAACTTTGAATAAAACCTTAAAAAAAAATAAGTTACTACTGAGAAAAACTCACTAGATAGACCATTACAAGATTTATCCCGTCCCATTTTCAGTGGAATATTCAACAATATCCTGATATAAAACTTTGAATGTTATTTTTTCTTCAGGTGGGATCTTATGCCGGACAATACAATAGACTAGCCGACATGGTAACTTATACTCCGACTGGAGAAATACCAATAGAACATGTCTCATCCGTCTGCATCAAGGACTGTTACAAATGCCAATACACCTCCACCAACCACTTCACCATTCCATCTTCTCAAGGACTTTACGTCGCCGTTGCTCTCGGAATTCACGAGCCAACATCCAACCCTCTGACATGCGGGTCCCTGAGACCAAACTGGGGCTTCCAGAATTTCGAATCACTTCTTTGGGCAGTGGACACGATCAACTCCGATCCTGCTATCCTTCCAGGAGTTGACCTTGGACTGATTGTGTTCGACACCTGCAACAGCAAAGAGAAGACGGCCATGGATGTCTCCAATTTTCTCACGGGGACATTCAGCGACAAAGACAATCTGCCATCACCCGAAAATGTGGCTGGTTTCTTGGTGGATGGTACCAAAGACATTCTCCAACCGGTAGTGGACCTAACTATGCCCTTGGGGATGACTACCGTTGCGTCGTCTGTTATGGCGCCTGAATTTGGAGATACCAAAAAGTACTCGCATTTGCTGAGGATGAATATGCCTAGTGATGTTATCATCGCTTCTTTTGTGAACGTTTTAAGGTGGGTAGTGTTGTTTTTCACCTTGTAGCTTTAAAAAACATAATGTGGGGGTATTTTTGAAAAAAAAATCGTATAAGGAATTGCAATAATTGTTTATAGATCCTCCAGACACAGATCGTCTTCTCTATGAAGGAATTTAATCTTTATTCCAAGGGGAGAAATTGAGAAATTAGTCTTCTTATCGCCATTTTTTTTAAGGAAACATGGTGCGATTTAGAAAAAAAGTCTTTGATTTCATAGTTTTTGCTATGCTTTTGTTGTAACGTATGCATATGTATTACGTAAAACAGTTTTGTGGTTCAAAATACTACAAAAAGCTAACCATTTAATTTTTTAATTTAAAGATAAATTAAAAAATTTATGAGAGAACGGATCCTTCTACAATAAATAATACTAAACATTTTATTCGAATTTTTGGCCGATTTTTGTTAATTGGATAGTGTTGTGTCCCCTTCAATAAAGGATTAATGAAACTAAACATTTATTATTATTATTTATCTGATTAATTAAAGGGGGTGATTTAAAAGCTTATGGATCAAACAAGAGAAGAATTGCTCGGTTAGCAATGCCATATGGCTATTGTCAAAACTAATATGTTATTTCAAGCTTACCAAAAATTAAGATAGTGGAATCGTTGAATATGACGTAATACATGGGGAAAGACAGAATTCATCCCGACTTGACTACTATGGAAGGAGCTCCCCTGTAATTTTGAACTAGCATGTTCCATTAAATTAAAATAACCATTCATATTTCAAAAATAATTTAAAACTTAGTTTCCTGTTTTCTTTTAAAGGCTTTTACATTTCCTATTTACAAAATGGCAAACGAAGTGCTTTTTCAAAAATCTTGTTAAGTGATTTGAACCAGCTACATATTTGTCTTGTTGTGGATAAGTGAACTTAAGATAACAATACGAGTGAAATGAAATTTGTTCCAGGTATTTCCATTGGAAGTACGTCTCTGTAGTGTACACTGAAGATTCTGAAAGCACTTTGTTAGGATCCCAAGGATTTGAGGAATTTAAACGCCAAGCTGATTTGCATGGCATCGAAATTGCGGTGGAGGAAAAGGTGGGCCAAGAAGAGAACATTGCTGCCACGATGGACGTCATAGTCCACCGGCTCAAGATCAAACAGAATGCCGGAGCAAGGTAAGAAACAAACTTTGAAACATTCTTAAGGATTTTGAATAGTAGTTAATGTTTTGCTCAAAACAGATAATTTCTTTTCGCTTTGTTTTTCCAAGGCAGTCTTCGTCAAACGTACGAGAGCCTGCACTAAACGCGGAGCTCATTTTCAGACAGAAAAATGTCTCCATTTTCATGAAAATGTGTATTGTTATAATTAAGACATCTGTTCATACATATTATCATTATTTCATACATATGGCGCTTTTAAAACTTCAAAATATTATATAAAGAATAAATTTTGTATTTTTTAACATGTAAAGGGATGCTTTATTTAACATTACGGTATAAAGGAAAAAGGTTGAATAATGTAAAAATGTATCAAGTCGGATAATAATGAGTTGTATAATAAAATATGAGGCTCTCCATGTGGTAGAAAAGTCAGAAAGTACTAATGTTGGAGTGCAGTAATACCTTGTGACTTGCGCTACCCCGACTTACGCGCATCCAGTGTTGCGCAATTTTCAAATTTCGTTGATTCATATTTTCATTATTTTTTTAACCACTGAAACTTAAGACGGAATCGGTACCCTAGCCTAATGAAATTGGTAATGTGATTGAAGAATTATCGATCTTGTTAGACAAATAAATTTAAAAGTGAATAGTGATAACTTTAAGCAAATGCTGCTCTTTAGACCCAGATCAATCAGAAAATCGAATGACGGTTTGGAATCTGAGCGAAAGCCTCAGTTGAATTGAAAAAGTGTTACAAATTTTAGAAAATACGGACTCCAAAGAAGAGCGTATTTTTTTCCACAGAACAAGGAATAAAAAAATTATTAGTATGCTACGAGGGAATTTTGTGGGAGAAAAATCTTTGAGCCGGTAAACAACTTTATTAAGATTTTATGAAACCTTCTACATAAAAAAAAACTTCGATTTGTGTGATTTTGTATTTGTGTTATCTCAAATTTTACAAAACATTTTGTTTTTCTAAATTATTATTTCCTTTTATCTCCAGTCCAAGCTAAAAAGAATTTTTGTGCATTTATATGCAAAATTATATCCCAACTTACGTTATGGGTATCACTTATCACTTAGAGGTATTTTTGTTAGGGGTATTTTTGTTGCAGTAATTTTCGAGTGCTTTTATCCTGGGATACATATGAAATAAGAGTGGAAGAACAGAAACATACAATACAAACAAAAGAATATAGATATTTATTACAAATGAGGATCCCAGCATAGAACAAAAGGGGTGTGATGCTTTCCATTGCAAGAGAAAGTCTATCTTTTCCCGAAGAAGATACAACCATGCCTTACTCGGGATTCAAGCCCTAACTCACTCGGTTACAAGCCGAGGATCATATCCACCAAACTGACTGGGTGGCATGTTCGGGGTGGGGTATTACTGTACTTTAATATCTCAAATATTCCAAATTCGGGCCCTATCTTATAATAATATTCAACGATATCCTATATTCATAGATTCTTAAAGATATCCTATATTCAAAGATATCCTAAGTATTTCATAAAATAACCAAACAAATCTGTTACGGTGTATTCTAGAATAATAACACATTTTCTTTATTCTATACCTTGTATATGTTCCAGATATTTAATAAACTAACCAATGATAGACCGTTAAAATAAAAAATAAAGGATGTGATGTTAAAACATATATATTGTTTTATAAATTAACTGATGATAAATAGTTAGTCTCTTTAAAAAAATAGATTTCAAATTAAGGTAGATTAAATGATAAATAATAAAAGAAAATTCAATAGATATAATATTTTTGATAAATTAGTTCAAAAATAATAAAAAAATAGTGCAATAATAGTTATATTTAAATTTTTACAATTTATAATTATATAAATCATTAGGCTTCTTAGTCCTGCTGGTAAAAACACGCTGTTTATAAATATTACGAAAATTTAATTCAATGTAAAAGACATGCCATATTTAATAATTTAACACTTAAACAATCGGTATTCTGTGAAATAATTACTTAAATCATAGAATTCAATTTCAAGTAACTTTAACCTTGACATTTACACATACATAAAAATAACTATTTTTGTTTCGTATTTTATTCGCGAATTGTAACACTTCTTATATTCATCTCTTGTTTTTTGATTAAATCTTTTTTTTTAATTTAACCTAAATGATTTTCAAAGATGAATTTTTAATGATAAATATTCAAGAGAAAGGGATGATAAGTCAAATTTGAAGTGCTAGTAAGCTTCTGTTTCAACATTGATAACAATAAATATAGCAGAATAGCGCATTCTATGAGGCTCAACTAATTAGTGAACTAATAATTATATTTTGGTAGCTCTTTTACAAACGTTGCGTGATTATAATACTTTCAGTAATGCATCAAATTCTTTTCATTTACGATTATTCGAAGTTCAGTCAATAAAAACAGGTATAAGCATGTAATAATTTCCATTAATTTAATCTTGAACATGTTTTTAAATTGTAATGGTCCTGGCTTTTAATAAGTAGCTACCCGCCTAACGGGAATTTATCGAACGATATAATTCCATCAATAAAACATGTGGGTTGTACTTTCCGTTCGCCGGTTTGTTTTAACCGAGATTCTGGACAATGGACTAAATTCACGTGACGTCATACTCACATGATAACTGAGCCACGTGTTTTAGGCCAATCAGTTTTTAAATTAATGCTACGTCATTATTACATCATAAATATAATCACGCGTTTCCAGCCAATTAGTTCATATGCTTCACTGTTGCCAACTTTTGCTTTTTGCAGAAACTTTCTTTTAGAAAGTACATATTTATCACCGATATAATAATGCACATAGTTAAACAAAATGCATTTAATTTAAAAGTATTCGTATAATGTAAGTTTCTTTTTTAAATTTTGAAAACTGTTTGAAGAATTTTAACACGTGAACTCTTTACCCAATCATATCAAATTTTAAATGTTATCTCAACTTTACAAGTTGAACAACTAGTATGTCAATTTTAAATCAATGGGAAACACGTGTTTGCCGTTATCATGTGACCATCATGAATTTAGTCCATTCACTCTCTTTGCTTTTTTTGTCTTTGTCTTAGTTAAAATGTAACGTGTGTGGATTTTTATGCTGTGTGTTTTCTGTACTAAGTGTTATATGTTTAAGATGTGTATGTTCGTCTGTGTATCCATGTTCAATAAGCAGGATTAATTATCTATAAAAAACTGGCACATCAGTAACCTCTCAAAATTACATTAACCATCTAAAATATGATGATTGTTAAAAATTTTTTACACTCGCCCAGTTATTATATGCCTATTTTTTCCTATTGAACAGGGCAGTGATTCTCTTGTTGCCACCCAACTACATTAATCACCTATTAAGTGCCGTGAAGCGTCTACAGCACTTAGGACGGTCCCGAGTGGGTGACTTTGTGTGGCTTGCTTACGACACTCTAGAGCCCTTCCAGATGTTCCCCGACCAATCCTACAGTGCCCTGGTGTTGAGAAGTCAGGCAGGAGAGATACCGGCCTTTAAGGACTACTTCACCCGCCTTGACATCAAAAGCAACAGACGTAACCCTTGGTTCAGAGAATATTGGGAACATGTGAGTATTACGCCTTTTCTGCATATGTAAGGCCACGGTAGCTTAGTGGTCAGGGTCATGGTCTCGTGCCACTGTGTCATGAATTCGAGCCAAGTACTATTTAAGACCCGTGGTGTAGAGGAGATCCTCAACGAGCGAGTTAGATCTGTCGTCCTGTCCTCCTGTTGGTGTGGAAGTTTGGAGAGGGATGACAGCTTAGGTATTGTCCTCATCTCTTGACCATGGTTCAAAATTACGAGATCCATAGCCAATAGCCCTCTATAGTGGACTTGCATATGCGAATGAATGAGATTATTAAAGAATCTTAAGGTATCCAACTACTTTCGGAACCGTGATTTTAAAAAAGCGCATAAATGGATAATTGTCACTATATTTTGTGTCACTCAGATTAGAATACATGCATAAAATTGTTTTAGGGACATTTTACCAAAAAAAAAATAATTTAAATACTATATTTTGACAAAAAATTAACTTTGAATGATCTTTTTTCAAAATGTTCTCCTTTTGTAAAAAATGCTTCTATTATTATAATATTTTGCTTGTACACAGCTGAGACCTCTCTACATAGGCTCAACTAGAATTTTTGAAAAATTCATATTTTCAGAGTTACCACCCATTGAAATAATTATTGGCGTTTTTTTCTTAAAATTGCTTCCCTCTGTTGTCGTAAAATATGAATAAACCCACTTCTAAATTATATATTTCAAAAATTCTAGTTGAGTCTCTGTAAAGAGGTCTGAGCTATATACAGGCAAAATATTATAATAGAAGCATTTTTCACAAAAGGAGAACATTTTGAAAAAAGAGTATTCTAAGTTAATTTTTTGCCAAAATATTATATTTAAATCATTTTTTTTGTTGTCAAAATGTCCTTAAGACAATTTTATACATGTATTCTAATCTAAGTGACACTAAATATCATGAAAATTATCCATTTATGCGCTTTTGGAAAATCACGGTTCCGAACGTAGTCAGTCGGATACCTTAAGTGACTTAGAAGTACTGTCTTGTTTTTGCTTCAAGTCCTCAAAGTACAGCTGATCTAGTTTTGGTCAATGATATTGGGCACCCGAAAAGAATGCAGAACCATTTAAGGGGTTGGAAATGAGTTCTTGTTTGAGAAGCCCTATTCTATTGAGAATATGGTTGGAAGAAACTTGATTAACGAAACACATTGGTGAAGATTGAAAAAGACTTGCTTGGTCTTTGACTTATTTTAATATAACTATGTCCCCTGTAAAAAGCGATATAAAATGCTTTGCTCCCTCCTGCTTCTCTGACAGGTCAGGGAACATCCAGGATAATCCAGGTTGAATACCATGATGCTTTGGTGTTGGTTGTACCAGTGGCGTAACGGCGAATATTACTGCTCCCTGCAAAGTCAGATTTTCGGCTCTAATACGTACTTGGCGTCAGTCAGGCTTTAGGCCCCCTAGAATCCTGCCCCTCCCCCCGATGCGGTGGTGTACGGTACGCCAATGGGTGGTACAAGTGTTTTGTAGTTACATTTTATTTTAAAATACAGCTCCATAAAAATAAGGTTCCAGGAAAACTGAGAGCTCACAAACAATCCTTTTAGCCAATGTGTCTGCAGTCCCATTGTTTGTGATGTTTACGTTGGAAGAGATCCATTGTAGAGGACTCTATAGGAACAAAGAACCATTTCAGATTATTTAATATAGCCACTCCCACATTTCGTTCCACATTCTGTAACGCAACGCACGCATTTTTTTGTGAAGCCTACGTAACTTTTTGGTGACGTCTTAAACAATTTCAATTGTTTTATGTCTCAGAGTCGTTAAAAGTGAGAAAAATATGACTTTTTTTTTGTCCGTTAAAGAATGAGAATAGTCGCATTTATAGTCCCATAGAATATAATTTTCCTGCTATTAAAAGTTTGTTACGAATTTTATGTAATTAATGTGCTTTAAATAGTGTAAATAAATTACTGTTGTTTAATACGGTAATTTTACCTTCTATTGTATTTATTTTATAATAAAAATTGTAATATTAGCAAGCAACTCCGTTCCTTACATTATAATGGAGATTCAATGAAAACTTTGTGAAATGTTGGTGATCGAGTCAAGTTATCATCACATTTCGTGAACATTTTGGCGATCATGTTGGTGAACAGTTTTGGTGAGTTAGCGACTATATGGAACATTTTGCAAATTACTGGAGAAATATATTAACATCATGATCTATGACGTAAAAGAATTTTTCGAGAAAGAGTGAGAAGGCAGAAATGCAGACAATAAGTAGGATTCACTCGCTGACACTGGGTCAGTATTGTTTTGGCTGTTGAAGAGTTGCTACGGTAGAGCGATTGCTTGTAAATAATATTCATAATTTAGTATTTGTATTGTGAGACACCGATAGCTGTATCTGTACATTGTAGAAGGCGTGAAGGCCTTTTGGGATTTATTTTGCGAATTTTGCTACAATATTCTGTATTGTAAGAATTGTTTATCTATAATAAATTCCATCGCTCTTAAGAAACTGTTTTGCTCTTTGAGAATGATAGCATAAAATCTTTGAAACTCGGTCTACATAACAATATCATGGAAAAATTGAGCAAAAGAATTATTCCGAAATTCTATTGAGAGTTCCTAAATATTCGGTTTAAGTAAAAAAACTGAGAAATAAACATTTTTAAATCTTAATCGAATGTTGTTGTCTTTGTAATATTTGAATGTTAAACGATTAGAAGGATACTTATATTTGGTTTCGGTAGAGTTTTTTTATTATTAAATCAAGGTGATATTGTGAGAGTTCATTACGGGAAAGATACTTTAAGTACCAGTCAGCCCTGTTCTTAATCAGGGAAAAACCCTTCCCGAGGGAAAACCCGGAGGTCGGGGGTACCGTTGTCCCTCGAGGGCTGTCCTTCCTCTTACCTGATATAGACCTTCTGGACAGCCCCGGGGAAGTCGAGTCTTGTGACAACCCCTTCACTAACACTCCTATAAGAAATGGGTCCGTCTGCCTTGTCTCTAAATCGGGTAAAATGGAAAAATAGTCGTGCGTTGATGGGAGGGGGCGAGGATCAACGCGTCCACAACAAAATACCCGGCACGCTTGTTGGAAAAATGAATATATTTCAAAACACTGTCATTGCAACAAATAATTTGGAATAGGGATTACCAAACAGTAAATGCTTTGTCATTAAGGATTATTATTAATTAAACACGCCTCTGAAATCAAGAAATTTTGAAACAAATGTAGGGAGCGTGCCGGGTGCCTTCCTGGAGGTCTTGAGGGGTAGCTGGACCACATTCGTGTAACACGTGGAGGAACCAGGGAAACCCCACGCGGCCAGCTCGATGAAGATCTCGTCATATCCACGAACATGATCTTCATCTCCCAGTTGGAAGAGCTTCGGCGCTCGGCCACTGGTGGGGCTCGGGGAGTGCGTTGGTGAAAGGGAGTGGACCAACGCTGCCACTTTGGATCAGTCACACGTTTTGAAGTTCTGGAAGAATTCATCTCTCGTAAATTTTTTAAGTCCTCTCTCCTCTTGAATATATATCTTTTTTTAAATCCATCTTCTATACATTCGTAATTCCTTGTAATAATTATGTTCATTTTTAGGTTATTATAATTTTTATAGTCTACTGAATTTATATAATTAAGGTTTTGGATTTTGAATTTCAGAAAATAAAATAAATTTTTAAAAATTTCTTTTAAATAACTATCTGAGGATGAAGCTGTTAATAATACATGTTATCAGATTAATGTTAAAAACTTGATATGGAATTCTATGACTGATGCGAAATTGATATTTAAAGAAAATGCCAACACAATCTCATACAACAATTATTGTTTCAAGTAAAATAAAATTTAGAATTAAATGACTATTCAGATTTATATTGGGGATTAATATGCTGTAAATTATTTTTAAGTCCATGAAATTGCAACTTACAGGTAATAGTTAAAAGCTTTTCATGGGGCATTCCTTTACTGTGTTTTAAAAACCGTCAAACTGGATGGATATATAAATTGCAGCATGAGTAAAATATTAAAAGAAATAAATAGAAGTCAAACTGTGCGTATATATTGTACTTAATTTAATATTTTCATTTTAATCTATGTATTTTCAATATTATTACAATTATCGCATTTATCAGTTTTACAGGCGATTCCTCGCTCCAAGTTTTCAGCTGTTTATTGCTGAACGATACAGTAGAGCCGAAATTAAGTGAACTGAATTGTAAAATCTTTTATTGATCAATCAAAAGGATGATAGTTAACAATTTATTAATACATGGAAATAAAACCGTCGCAATATTCTAAGAAAAAGGCGTTTTATCTTCTCCCCCCCCTAATTTGTGAAAGCGGTTATGAAAGAAAATTTCGTACAATACAATTATCTTGGGGTGTTCAAGGCCGAATAATAAGTCAACTTATTGGATGCCCTTTTAGGTGCTAATACCAATGTATGTTTTCCTCTCAAAAAGTAAGATAAATTCGCCTTTTTTAAACAAATATTTATTTTATGAAACAATTTCCGCAACTAACAATTCCGTAAAATATCTAGTATTAGTAAGCACGCTAACATCTAAGGTATTGATCGTTTTGGGAAGGGAAAAAAATTTCCTTTAAAATTCATGACACATTCGATATTAGGGGTTCTGCCTTGGTTTGGATAGCTCACTTTTGTACCCCAGATCCATTAGAGTTAAATTTAACAAGACTTTTCGGATCATTTTAAACAGGAACAGGGCGTTCCCCATGGATCCGTCTTAAGATCTACTCGCAATTTTTGGTCGATTTAGAGAAAAGGAAGCTAAAATTTGTTGATATTGCAATCGTTTCTAACGATATTCTTTTTTGGAATTCAAGCGCAGATATGAATATAATCGAAACGATCCTTAAAATCACTTTGGTTGCATTCTCTAAGTTGGTAATAGGACATAAATTGACTTTCAATCCAGCTAAATCAATAGTGACCTTTTTCACTACTAACAAACAACTCTATAACCACAGATCAAAGTTGTATTTCGAAGCCCAACCCTCAAATATGAAAAGCATCCCAAGTGCCTAGGTATATGGTACTGATAAGAGTCATTTAAAAAGATTAACGAATTCAAAAGTAATTAAAAAATTTTAAACAAAAAATTTGATTTAATAATAATACAGCAAGAATGCTTAAAATTATTTCCAAAGCAATAATCAATAAGAAAAGAAAAGGAAAAATATTTTTTTGTCGTAGATTTCCTAAACTTTGTTTAACTCGCGAAATAATTTCAGACAATGGTAAGAATTACATAGATATGTTTTGGTTATATCATATCTACTGAGTCACATAACTTTACAACTTCATCCTGAAAAACATGTAAATTTGGGATTTATATTTAAAAAGTATAAGAAAATTATGGTATTCATTATAACCCCACCACTCGAAATATTTTTGTCCCGGCGAATTTTCTGAGAACGATTTATTGCTAGTTTGTCTCAACTTTCTTGGCGATGGTAGTAGCTAATTGAAAGTTTAATGTATCAGAGAGAAACAGACAGACAAACAGAAAAAAGCCAAAAAATACGCCAGTTTGGTATCCATATTGAGAAATAAGAATTATGTGAGACGGAATGAATAGAATAAAGAAGGAAATTGAGCAATTTAATGGCGAAAATGCGTGGTATGGTTATAACTTAAAAGTATTCTATATATTTTCACACTTACCTAAGACAAATACTGGCAATGGAGCATAATGTACAATTACTAAATGTTTTCATTGGAATGTTAGTAACATAATTAGGTTCATGTAATAAACAAGTATGGCACCAATAAAACATTTTTAAAGATGTTTAGGCAATTTTTTGTTTACTTTAGAAAGTATTAACTTTGAACCTTGCACTTCAGGCAAATTCAAAGATTTGAGATTAACATGGTTTGGAAAAAAAATACCTTTCCTACAAAGAATAGTGAATCCACTTTATCTACGAATTGATACAATTAACCATGTTACAAAATCATTAAATATAGTTTATTTACACAGTGTCTTTGTGTTACTTTTCCGTTCCACCGGTGCAAGCTATAAAATCGCCAAAAATGATACAACGATGCCAAACTGAAAATTCTCACTGGTAACCTTTACCACCACATTTTTAAAACAAATCGCGTTTTTTCTCATCAGTAACGTCTTTTTTATAATGCATCAAAAATAGATTAAAAACTAGTGAAGACTAATATTTATATTAAAATATTTTATGTGTATATTGTTTGTTGTCGCCAATAACGCCAACTTGAGGAGATTTGAGCTGGCGAAATGGAAAAGAACCATGTAGTTTATTATTATCAAACGGAAATATGAAATCAAAATCGGTAGCAACATTTAATTACTCTTAGTTTGTGTGTTCGGGGAATGAAATTTTTTAAAAAAAAGAGAAGTTGGTAATTTTTCTTTTCGTCAGCGCAAATCTCGCCAAATTGGCGTTATTGGCGACAACACACAACATACACATAAAAAAATGTTTTAAATGTTGGTTCTCATTGGTTTTTAATCCATTTTGGACGCATTATGGAAAAGACGTTACAGATAAGAAAAGACCATAATTTGTTTTAAAAATGTGGTGGTAAAAGTTTACCAGCTTGCACTGGCGAAACAGAAGATTACCAAAGTAATTATGTCAATAAACTATATTTAATCATTTTTAGCATGGTTATTGTGTCTATTCGTGTATATTGTTTGATTCATTATTCCTTTGTAGGAAGGAATTTTTTTTCCAAACCATGTTAAACTCAAATTTTTGTATTTTTGCACCTCAAGCAAATTCAAAGTTAATACTTTCTAAAGTAAACAAAAAACTGTCTAAACATCTTTAAAAAATGTATTATTGATGCCCTATTTGTTTATTACATGAACTTAATTATGTCACTAACATTCTAATGAAAACATTTAGTAATTGTACAATATGTCCCATTACCAGTATATTTTTTTAGATAAGTGTAATTAATATATAGAATACTTTTAACTTATAACGATACCGCGCATTTTCCCCGTCAAATTGCTCATTTTCCTTCCTTATTTTAATCATCCGTCTCACGTAATTCCTGTTTTCTCATCTTGGATGCCAAATTGGCGCATTTTGGCTTTTTTCTGTCTTTCTCTGAAATACTAAACTTCCAATTAGCTACTACTCTTGCCAAAGAAGCTCAGCCAAACTAGCAATACATTGTTCACAGAAACTTTTCCAGGGCGAGTGATGTGGTTAAAATGAATACTATAACATTTTTATACTTTTTAAGTATAAATCCTGAGTTTGCATGTTTTTTAGCATAAAGTTGTTAAGTTATCAGCCTCACGAGAGGTGATTGCTAAAACCTACATATGTAATTTTGAACGATGTCTGAATTTATTTCGCGAGATTCAAACAAAGTTTAAGAAATCTGAGACAAAAAATAATAAATACAAATACTTTTTCTTAAGGATAATTGTTTTGGAAATAATTTTAAACATTCTTGATGTATTACTATAAAATCAAATTTTTGGTTTTAAGATTTTTAAATATTTTTGTACTAACAATTTTTATTAATGGTTTTAATGGTACTTATCAGTTATGCGAAACCTGAGTTGGCGAGTGCTTTTTTTAGCTGTCGCCAGCACGAGCTTTGGCAATATTACTCGATGAAATTCATTCATAGAGTAGAATTTGACGTGTTTTATAATGTGTGGCGGCATTTTTCGTTGCATGATCCCTATAACCGAAATTTTCCGTCTTAATACGTCCAAGGAAGGATATTTACTTTATAAAAAGCACCCCTGTATCGAATAGTTAAGAAATTATATATATATTGTAAACATATTGATTCATCACAAAAAAATTGTTTGTAGATGGATATGAATGTAATGGCGAAAATTATTTGTACCAATACATTGAAAAATGATTTTCTTCAAGGAGTTAATTTTATATAACTTTTTGATTATTTTTCATCAATGTATTTCAGTTAGCGTAATTTGTATAAAAATGACATTGTAATCGAATTAACAATGAATAGTATTTGATCGTAAATATGATTTGATGCTCATAAAAACACTAGTAAATATGATTTGATGCTCATAAAAACACTAGTTTGTGGATATAAATCTGGTTGACAGTAAAACCATAGCATTTTCTTAATCCTTTTCATTATAATTGAAAAAAGTACTCAACATAATTAGTTCGGTATAAAATTAAATATAAATTTGCTTTAAATTATTACAAATACATTTTTATTTACGTGGAACGTTTTAATGAATATTGTTACTCTCCCTGAAAATATATAAACTGGATTATAGAAAAATTATTATTGCATGATTAAAACTTAAGATGTGAAGACGTAATTACTATAGTTATTGGGAATTTGTAGGTTTAAAAGGAACTAATCTTTGCGAGGAGGTCGACGCGCCTTGAGTATGACTCGATTTTCAAAACTCACCTCAGGAGTACTTACCTTCGGTTTTGATCGAACCTTCCGTAAAACAATCTCGGTTAAGGGTGGGCTTACCTTTTTTGCAGTTGGAGAATTCTCCTTTTCCTGCAAAGAAACATTAATGTTAGGTTCAAGAGGAGGACTCACTTTCTTTAGCGCTGGTAAAATTGTCTCCACCTGAAAATTAGTGTTAACTTCAGTGTCAATAATATCACTTGCCTTTTTTTTCTTTGAGACTCTTACCTCAGGAGAGTCCTCCCAATCCATGGGTTCAGGACCCTCACAGCTGTACTCCCATTCCATCTCTTCGATGTGGACCTCGTGGGCTCCCACTCCATGGGAAGAACTCCTGAAAGTAAAGTCTCCGAAACAGTTAAAGCGAGTGCCATATTTTACGCCAAAAAAGATTCAAAACAAATCTAATACAAAATAAATATTTTAAAAGCGTAAAATACTAGAAACTTTTTAAAAGGGAAAAAAAATAAAAATTCAACACATCAATTTGATTTTTAGTCAATAAAATTATTTTTAGGTTTATTTCACGGATTTTTAGTATAAAAACCAACCTCACTCTTTAAAATCTAAACCCAAAACGGCAAATATGTTTTCACCTCAATTTTTCCCAATCGAAGGAAGAAATTTAAAGTGAAAGTTTAAGTACATAAAATATGAAGAGTTGAGTTGTTTCAAATAAATATGATTGTATCTTTTAAAGAAAATCATAGTATTCAATAAATTTATCATTCACTACATTTTACATTACTATGTAATTTTATGAAAGTTTTCAAAACTTAACGAACTGAATAAAATATATATGGAAAATCATTTAAGTTTAAAATTTTAAATTTAGTTTTTTGGCGTTATTCTAATTATAAGCAAATGTCTCATTTTACAATAAGAAGTTTGATTTTGGAAGATGAGTTGATATTTTAAATGTAAAAGTAAAGCTGCAATTTTATAAATTGAAAAATTAATGTTTGAATAAGGATAAGATAATTTTATTCGAAGTTTGGAACATAAAAAGAGGAAAGTCTATTTAAATTCTAATTCTGTTTCCTTTTCTATTACAATTTTAATCAAATACTGTCTTACGAGCTAAAGGAAGCTGACGCAAATGAAATAGGTCTGGAAAGTATTCATCTTGTGGAAAGAAAATTAAAAGAGGAAGATGCCACTTAACTTATGGACCTCGTCTTTCAATAATACTTCAATATAACGAAGTTCATTAGTCGTAAAGAATTATTACGTGACTCCGATGAAATGTGAAGTTAAAAACATTTAATATGATTGGAATACCTTTCCTTACATTGTAATTTTTATAATTTGATTTGACTCTATTCACTCTTTTAATATTATATTTATGAATGTTTGCATATTGTCATGTGAATTTACATCCTGGTTTAAAAGTTACTTTATAACATCTGCTTTTCATGTAGTTTTTACAATACTTCCTAATATCACAAAATTCAATATATACAGACATTTTGTGTTGCAATAGAAATTCGTTGCTTTTTCACTATTGATTTGAAATATTATGTATACTGTATTTAATTCTACTATGATTGAAGAAAAAGTGGTACTTGTGCGTATTATCGCAACAATCGCCAACTCAATTAATATTTCGCAAAGTTGCTAACTCCTATTTCCTAAGTGTCGTATGCGTTGGTTTGGCATCCATGTGCTTCGTTTCATATAATGTCGCCAATAGGTTGCGATAATACGTTAGTACTGTAAAATCCAAGTGACCTCTTTCGAGAAGACAATATTTTCATGTTAAATACTCATTATTTGGTACTTACGTATTATTACAACCTTTTCCTTTTTTTTTAAAAAGAATGCAAAGGGGGGTGGATATGGTTGCCATTTCAGAGCGCGACCAAAAAAAGGGGTCCAACTTGAGAATTATTAATAGAGTTTGGGGATTGGCCCGATTTTCGTAAACCCTTTATTTTTTATGAAAGCTGAAAAATTTAGGAGCGATATATTATAAATTTAAAAGAAAAACGTATTTTACTAATTAACTTTTAATGTAGTATATTGGTATTTAAGTAGTATTAAACCACCCACAGTTTTTCTCCAAATCAAGAACGGTCACCAAATGCCATTATACTTGCTCATTTTACAAAGAAAAAAAGTTCCAAAATTGGCACATTTTTCTTCAATTTACTGGTTATTGGGATTTATGGCTTAAGTTCCATATTACTTATTGTCAAAATTAATTGAAAATATTTAGGTAATATAAAATATTTGGTTACTTTTATATTTCGCCAGCACAGGCGATAAAGTCGTCAAAATGATACAGCCGACGCCAAGCGAAATATTATCACTAGTAACTTTTATCGGTACATTTTTACTACAAGTTGCGGACTTTTCTTAGAAGTCCGGTTAAGTGTTCATATGTACAACTTTCGAATGGATGCAATGTTCTGAACCGCCGGCGAATATGCCACTTTTGTGAAGGCATTTGTCAGAATAAACTGCGAGACGGTTCCCCTTTTTTTTCACGTTGTAAGAAGGTTTTCTGACCATCGGGTTCCTTTTTGCCTTCAAGACGATATATCGGCACCACGAGGTTTTCCCCAGGGCAAACCAATCTTTCTAACAGTTGTATTTATGGTTTGGAAGGCTTTTCAAGCGCGCGAAATGTCACTTTTGTTGATTTCGGATTCTTCAGCTTCACTGGTCAAACTAAGCCCCTTCTCCAGCTTTCCGATAATTCTACCACATGAGAAGTCGTCCAGACGATTTCTTTTAGTCATATTTCACGAAAGAGCTCAATTGCACTTACAACGAATGTCTAACTGCTTTCTGGTCTTCCTTTTATTGTTGTCTTGAGCAGCGCGCGCCGGCTGCACGCGTTTTTTGTACACTCACGTGGTTTATGACGTTTTGTTAGTGACATTTACAAACGCATCACCTTTCTACTGAACTGCGTTTTCATTGTATCGATTACAATAATCCCTTTTCTGCAATTACATAGCTATCTGCTTAAAATTTACATTGTTTCTTAAGTTTTGCACACTAGTGTACTTGTGATTCTTCTTTCTAAAATTCGAATTTATAGCCGCAGTGTCGTGAGCTCGAGTTCTGGTGCCACTGAAGATTCTCCATGTAAAGGGGGTGATGCCTGTTAAAACTGTGTTGTCCTCTTTATTTTGTTGCGAACATCTTCTCACGTTTAGGTGAGGATTTATAGAACGAAGAGTCATTTTTAAACAAATAACATTTTATATTCTATCCTTTCAATTAATTCTTAATAATCTTTAATTTAATAACACCATGGGGATTTTTTTTAAAGTTACTCTCCTCATGCTACTGCTGTGGCTGACTTTAGACTATTAACTGGACATGACTGCCTTTGTGCTCATTTGTTTCGCTTTAATCTGACAGTCTCATCTTTATGTGTTTTGTGTGAATCTAGACGGTCCATGTGGAAGCTGTTTTTAAACGGGCTCTACACTTAAGAGTTTGTACCGTATTGTAAAGAAGTATTGGAGAGCTTGTTGCCCCTAAAGACCTGATGGCCAATGGCCAGACATTTGATAAATGAAAATTTTAATCTACGTGAAACAAGTCAGTTTTAATCTACTTTAAATGCCTATAAAAAATAGTGCTTATGAGTCAAAGCAGATATTCGGCTGTTTTCATTAATAACCGCACAAATCATCTAATCCTTTTCTCATGAGCATTGACGATTCAAATATAAAGTCTTCTACATTCTAACTACAACACGTTCAATAGCTAACTTCACTTTCTCTCTCTCTCTATCTCCTTAACTCAATTCCCTTGACTTTAAATAGTAATACTGCTTTACATAAATCACGGTTCCTTTATAGAAAGAGGTTCTCCAATCAAAGAATGCCTGAAAAGTATTCTCCTTTTAGAATTAGAGGAAGACCTGAAGAGAACCCGTGTTATAACTTGACCATAAATCACAATTACGAGGTCCGTTACCAATAGCCCTCGCGTTGCTTCAGAATGTGTGTTAATAAAAAATCTAATATAATTTAAAGTTTGACTCAAAATTTCGAACACTTGTAGAATTTATTCATGTAATATTTAACTAGAATTGTTAAATAGCTGACGAACTATATGAAAAAATTGACTACCATCTCTTTCAATATTTGTAAATAATAGCTGAAATTTTTTTAACAACTCTTTATTGTTTCTTTTTCTTGTCTCTGTTATGATAGCCTTGTTGGTTTAGTAATGAGTGGATCACAGAACAGCGCAAATGCACCAAAGCTTTGGGCGCCTTATTATGAAATATGGAAATTAAAATGATTCCATAGCTTGATCATTTTTTTTATCATTGTATTAGTCGATAGATTTTGCTGCAGCTCTAAATTGCATTTTATTCACATTTTGGATAATTTTTACTTTTGGTTTCTTGTTATTTTTTGTTGCTTTATTTTGTAAATTGATTTTTTTTTACTGTTATTAGTTAATTTTTTAAATGTTTGTGGTTATCAAATTTTTCATATTCAAAATGAAAATTGTTTTCTTAAATGGAGATCGAGAAGAATTTGGTTAAACTGTTCATTTTGTGATCAAGTGTTTACTCGCCCCTACTTTTGAAAAGGCATTTAAGAGTAAAAACAGTATTGTCCTTTTGAGTATAAGAAAGTTTTCCTTACAAGATAATTTTAAAAAGCCCCATAACTTGACATATTTCTTACTTAAAAAAATAGAATTTAAATTTAGGTGAATTAATTTACAATTAAGGTTATATTTCTAATATTTTATACTTTTATTTTTTCTTTAGGCAAAGCCCAATTGAAGATATTTAAATGGAATTTATTTAATTTCATACATTTATCTTTTTCAGTCATTTTTATTTTATTATAACTAGGACGGGTACCCCCTATCTCCTTAAAACGGGCCAATTCCTGTTGTGTGTATAAATTATATAACTATTCATACTCATCACTCGAATTGTAAAAGTGTAATTTACGCGAATTATGTAGCTCTATTATTTCTTATGTGTTCCCACATAAGAAAAGCAGGATTGTCTCCAATGGTGTTTAGGCACACAAAAAGTCTCAATCTCTTTGGCATCATTTTTGGTGACTTGGTGACCATATGGAAAACTTTTTGGGTGCATTCTCGCTGTCCTGATCCATTCCTGTTTAGTAAAGAATTCGTATCCAAAGAGAAGCAAGAGAGAGAGTTAGGTCTTATTTTTCTAAACACAGTCCTATAAAAAGTCTGACGCACTCTAAATTTATAGAGGTTAGTACAGAATGAAGGCCAAGTACTCGAGTGTTGACCTCGTAATCAAACTATACCTAAAAGGACAAAACATCTTTCTTGTTGCTTCTAGAATGAAGTTACTGACAAAATCAATCAATCTTACAGTATCAATAGTGTTATACAATTTCTAAATACTTTAATTCTTTTAAATACTAGGTCTTCGATTGCCGAGGGAGCAGCTGCTTGAACAGCCAGCACCAGAACCTTCAGCAAGTAGGATTCATCCAAGACCGATCCGTGCCCAACACCGTGAATGGCCTCTTTACTCTGGCGCTTGGATTGGACACCCTGCAGAAACAGTTCTGCGGTGAAGGAAGGGGTCTGTGCCAGGCTGCGAAGAACAAAATGATGATTCGAGAAAAACTCTTCGAACCGGCCAAAAAGAATCGTTTCACTGGACTCGGTGGAACGCCCATCATGTTCGGAGACCAGAACTACGTGAGCGGGACTCTGGACCTTTATCATTTTAGAGAAGTGGGAGATGTCAGAGCTTTTGTGACTGTAAGTTGGAAAAACATATATATATTTTTGTGCATAATTTGTAAAAGTATTAATTTCATGTTTTAGTTCTGGTATAAGCCGAAAATTAGGATTAATTTATGCTATGCTTGTTCTTAGGTATAACAAATAGTAAAAGTATTTTAGATTTGCCACAAAGTATCATCAGATTTGAATCTCATTTGCTAAAGAGTCATTTGACCAATAATACCGAAAATACTATTGGGAACCAATAGATTTAATTGAGTGCTTTTTTTCAAACTTGAATATTATTGCAACCGTATTGCAACACTATTTGAAACGAAGTACATGGTTGCCAATTCAGCGCGTACGGAACTTGCGAAATCGGGATTGCCAACTTGGAGAGTTATTCTGAACGGTGGCATAATTGTAATAGTAATGGTTTTTCCAATACTGACAGCATAGTATCTCCTGCAAAAATTGGGTGTACGCCGTATCCGAGTGGTCAAGATATCGGATCGTGGTTGGCCTTGTCAAGAGTTCGAACCTAGTACCACTAAAGACCTGCCGTGTAGGGGGGCGATACACGTTAAATCTGTCGAGAGCTCAAACGTCTTGCCGTTGGGGTGGGGTGGTAGTTAGGAGAGGGGTTGCCAGCTCAGGTGTCATACACATCACTTGACCATGGTTCAAAATTACGTCTTCCGTCGCCAAAAGCCCTCGTGTAAGTTGAACAGTGCGACGTTAATGTTCACTGCCTCACTCACCCCACAAAAATTGGATGACAGATACTCGAATTTATGTTTAAAAATCCATTTCCTGTCAGATGTTAACTGTGAAACAGAAATGTTATCTTTAAAGGAGGCTGCAAAAATGCAGGTGAGATTTATTAACCTTTGGCTTAGATGTTTGTAATTAGGTATCGATAATTGTGGAGAATTTTGTACTGCAGCGCTAACTTCAATTTTTCACTTTTTACGTATCGATTGGACATTAGAGGGCAAGTAATTCTGTTTCTATTCCATTACATTCTTTCCGTACTTTCAAATGGAGAGAGCCAGTGACCCGATATCTGCCCTCCAATGTCCAAGAAATTGACCATTACAAAAGCAGAGATTTGATGGTTTGGGCAGGCATTACTTTAGATGGCCGCACACACCGCTATGTTTTTTGCAAAAGCACTGTGACTGCTGTGAGGTATAGGGCTGAGATCTTGAAGCCCTATCTTTGCCCTTTCAAGGGTACAGTTGGCCACGATTTTATTTTAATAGATGACAACACGAGGTACATAGAGCTTATCTGATGAATGAATTTCCGGAAATTGAGGATATTAGCCGAATGAATTGACCAGTTAGATCAACAGACCACATCCGTATTGAGCATGTCTGGGACGTTCTAGAGAAGACAATTGTAACTCGCAAACCCTCTCCGAGAATCATCCAAGGGCTCAAAACAGAGTTTATTGCCACAAGAACTTATAAATTCCCTTATTTTGGGTATAAAATCACAGTCTGAAGCATGTTTATCTGAAAGAGGGGACCATTACCCCTATTAACCAGTTTTTTTATTATTATATTCTGAAATGGGTATTTTATACCTTCCGACTTCGATAAGTGTTACGCACAATACTCCTTGTGTATTTTAACTATTGAATGATTTTTTTTTACATTATATCAGCCCTATATGCATACCAAATTTCATTAAAATCTGTCGAGTAGTTCTAGAGATAATTGGCAAAATCTAAAAATTTCTCTTAATTTGGAACACCAGTGTATTCTGAATTACAATAATATTGAACTAAGAACGATTCCGCTTTCAATATAACTGATCTGCTCTTAGGTTGGACTCATTGACGAATCCCACGGATTATCCATCAACTCTTCCCTTACAAGAGGTTTTGACGACCAGGGCAAATTAGTGTCTCTGACGGATGTCTTCTCTGTTTGCAACGACTCTGAGACATGTCTGAGAAAGGCCGAAGCAGCGAGTCTGGCCCTCCCCTTCATGAAGATCCCAGCCAATCAAGAATTCGTAATCGGTGTCATGATGCCCGTCCACCAACCAGGAGACAACTTCTTCACCTGTAGCAGAGTGGTGGAGGAGAGCTCTTTCCAGAACCTTCTGGCCCTCAGTTATGCCTTGGAGAAAATTAACGGAAATGAAACTGTTCTGCCACAAATAAAATTAGGTGAGTTGAGTTGTACATCACTTCTGTAAAAATGTTTTTTTTTCTTCTTTATAACTGATTTATGAAGAATCTGATTCTTACGTTAATTATTTAATCTAAGGAAATTAAAACTAATACTAATTAAAATAAATGGACAATTTATTATACTGGCTTTTTCAGATGCGAACCCACCGGTGTTACGATTTGATATGGGGTGGGGAAGCGCTTTTTGGGGATTCCTTTAACTTTTTTTTTTTCTACCCATGCCTTTAGGCCTTTGGGTTTTAATTTATTCCTCGATCGTGAATACTACTTTTTAAATTTTATAATAAAAATAGATTTGAAGGGGGAGGGGTGGCAAGAAACATAAAATAAATACAACAAAAATAATATTAATGTATTACACTTCCAGTTTAAAATTTTTTACACTATTTTAAGCTTCATTAAAAAATTTTTAAAATTTTTACTTTTTTATGAGCAGAGATCCCCGGGAAAAAAAAAAAAATAACACTAATATAGTTTCCCCCTGGCAACCACATTATCCCCCGATAAAAATATCAAAGTAAACCATATTGAATATTATCGCCTATCTTGGCGAACAAAACAACTTGGCGCCAGCCCTACTTATCAAATTAGCATCCCAGATGGAGTTACGCAGTCTGATAATTAGACCGACGATATGATTAGATAAATCATTTATCAGCAAAGTTTTATTTTCAATTTTTTAAAAAATAGTAATGTGAGAAGAGAGGTAATACTAAATATTTCAATAAATTATTTTCACATTATAGATCAAAATATTTTTTTTCCATGCATTTCAGCAAGTTGTATTCGCATATTCATTTATTATATTTTTGTATGGATTTATATGTTTTAAAAGGTGAAATTTAGAAACTCAAATTTTCCGGGACATTAAATGTTTTATTAGATCAGAAAAAGGTAATATGGTATTAAATTAGTTCCAAACATTTTACGTAATCATTAATTTATTAACCAAGAAATGGAGAGAATCAATCAAGAGGCTGCAGATATTAATTGCCAGTTTCTGTAACATTAATCCATAATTGATGGTAATATTTTAATATTTCGAAATAATATTTCAACGTGTCTAAGACGCCTTTTTCGACTCATTAACAAGTTTGTTTCTTTTTTCATGGCCGGTATTTCTAGTTTTCAAAACTTTTCACTTCATTAAATTAAGTATCAAATGTATGGGTTGGGAAATCTCTGTCTGAGTTGCAATCAGGAAAAAAAAAACTTGTAAAGTTAAATGCAGTCTTTAAATATTGAGTACACTTCCTTTGCAGGAAAGATTTTCTTATTCCGTGAATTGCTTGTTTGAAAAAAATCTCATTTGTTCAGTCCTCATTAAAAAGAAATTATAAATATGAATTCTTATGTAATGTGATGGACGAGGCTAAGCATTTTTGGTAAAATCAATTGTGGAAATTTTAATCAATAATATGAGGCGTAAATAAGTGCATCACTGAAAATTTAAAAGAGAAAAATATTAAATTGTTGAAATAAATAAATTTATAGAAGATATACAAATTTCACTAAAGTTTGAAGCTGAAAAATTTCTCGATTACAAAACACAATGGATACATTAATCATATTAGAACGTAATGTCATTTAGGATAATAATAAACTAAAAAAAACCATATTAAATGAATGTACCTTTTTCCTATTCGATTAAAAATATTTTGTCCTTAACTCTTGGCATTACAAAGTTTTGAAATAAACTATATTATATAAAGTAGCTTCCTTGTATATAATATTTTTCGTAAGAACGTTGTACGCGGTAACTATACGTCTGTAATTACACATGCATCACTTACTGATCTTATGCGAATTTATAAATCAAGTAAGAGTTCTAAAATATATTCGAAGAAAAATTTTCTTTTCTTGGTATGTAAACCTGTACCGATCAAATCTGCTGATCCGCTTAATTTTCTAGATTATCTCCCATCTCCTTTTAAATATATTTGTTCAAAATAAAAGTTCGGGGAAAAAAAGCAAGTGATTCTTGTGTATGATTCTGTGTCGTTCTAACTGCACAAATACTGTTATTGTTACTGGAATAAGCCTCTATTATATTTTAGCACACCACGCATTTTACAAATATACACGGCTTAGAATCTTATGAATCTTCTTCATGCACCTTGTTTCACCCTCCGTCTCTCCATTCTTACGTAATTCGATCGTTTTTTCCGCTAAAAAACCCCAGTTCCTTCATGCAGCAGCGCCCTCTCTTTTTGATCAATCATATCATCTCAGCACGCTAATTCTTTACCGTACACACCCAAAGACGCAAAGATTAATGTCTGCTAGTATGGAAGTTATTCATGGTAGTTTAGTTCCCCTCCCCTTTCTTTTTAATGAACCAAAAAGTTCTCTTAAAAAATCTAATAGCTGTAGATATTTTGAATCGAAAGCTCTTGTTTAATATTCTTTTAACAATTCAAAAAAATTCTAACAGTTTTTTCCGTTCTTTAATAAGTAATGTAACAAACTTCTAACTCAATAGACATTTTATTCTTGCACATATCACATCTTATTCATCGTTGTACACAAACCGATGTAAAAAGGTTGACAGCACTAACTCTTCCATTAAGCTTTTCCAAATCCAAAAAATCCCGGGGTCTAACGCTGATATAAAAATTTAATAAAAAACTCCCTATATTTAAATAACCCCATTTTGTACATTACTTCATAATTTATCTGAAGTTTGATTTTATAATCCATCCATTCGTTTTATTCATAATACTACGAAAGTCTGAGAAACATGTGTGTGTGTGTGTTTATTTATCCGCATCTTTAATTTGTTTTTCCTTTGAAAATACCATATTCGTTTTAAAAATCAATAATCTTTAATTTTTTCAATTTTTAAACCACTAAATTTTTAACATGCCATATTTAATACAATTTTTATTTTTTAAGAACCTATTGAGTAAAAAACGTCCAACAACTGTATTCATTAATTTCCGGGCCCCGGTTCGACACTGCGGACGAAGACAAAAAGCGGAAGAACAAATCTTCAGTTTCATCGCCAGTGACGGATCTTTGCCTTACGGTGAAGCCAATCTCAAATCACGCGCTATGGTGGCAGCCCTGACGTTCGATCCGTCCGTCGCCGATGACCTCTCGCCCTTGTTCGAATCGGCCCTCATTCCCCAGATAGCTACGCCCGCCGGTTTGACCTCCACACTACCGGAACGTCCTAGAAGGTCTTCAAGATCAGTGGACGAACTTAAGGAAAAGCCAGAAGTCAAAGTCATTGTCGATTTCTTGAAAAGGTCTGTATTCTAAGTTTGTGTTAATGTTTAGGAATGTTTAATTCCTAATGGAATGCTCAGTTCGAAGAATTCTGTTTTTAAAGTAATTTTAAAACTACACTAATCCTTTCATCCTTCTTATTTCCTTCAGCTGAAAAAATTAAAAGAATATTAAAAACTATGTGTTTAATATACAGGATGTGTGTGTGATTATAACTAAAATTCAACTTTCAGAATACTGTAAAAGAACCACACACACTTTCTCCAAAATGACTTTAAATTTTTAAACTGAATATACTTGAAGATGCGGGGATGATGGCTTACGAAAAAAAAATCATTTGCGTTTTCATTTCTGCTTTTTATGCGTTTTGGGACTCAAGAAAAATAGTGCAATAACTGTTGAATGGCTTGGAAGGTAATTTTTCCCGTCAAACATGCGAAATAATTATGCACATTGAAAAGTACATTTAATTTAATATGCGACTCATGCCAACTTGGTTCAAACTGTCCCTTGCAGCGAAATTTATTTTTGTTATGACGATTACAGCGCTCTCTGTCAATGCATTTTGGAACTTTTTTCTTATGCCATACCGTTTACTCTCTTTTCAAGTGTATTTTGTTCAAATTTGAAGCCACACTCTGAACAGTGTTTACAACATTCTGAAAGAGTAGAACTTTAATTATAATTACTTTGTATTGTGATACTTTGAAATGTAAAAACGCCATGTGGACAATTGAACGAAAAAAAATTCAGGAATTGTTTCGGAATCCATACCATAATTTGAAATTAGACTACTCATTAGGGTGAGGGGTACAGATTCATTGTGGGGAAAAATGGATGCTAATAATTCGCTCACTTAAGGATGTTAAACAGGGACAAATTAAGCGAAGATTCTGTGTTGCCAAATCTGAAATCGGCTACCAAGGGAATAAAAAATAGATTTTTTAAATTCATCGGTAGTAAAACATATCGAGTAAAACATATCGTCGGACTAATTATCAGAATGCGTAACTCCATCTGGGGAACTAATTTGATATCGGAGTGCTTCGCACCAAGCTGTTGTTTATGTTCATCAAGATGAACGATAACATTACAATATGTTACCTTGATATTTGTATCGTGTGGTCATGTATGTCGTCCGTTTGGCGTGATTGAAGAATCAGGCCAAACAGCGCTTGACGCGTAGCACTCGTATATCAAATTAGTTTCATTCGTGGAGTTACGCATTCTGATAACTAGGCCGACGATATAATCCTCGCACTTTACGTGTGAGCTTATGGCCATTAACATTGCTCCTTTCATAAAGAAACTTAATGTATAAAACTCTCAACAGATTAGATTGGAAATTCGTGAACCTCCTTCACTCCGGTTCCGAATCGGATCGTAGTATTTTCTGGAACTTCATCGAATCCTCGAAGGAGCAGAAGATCTGCATCTCGAAATCGCTGGTGATCAGACCAGAAATGTCCGTTTCTGATCTAACGGCACTCTTTGTGGAGGAGTTCACCCCATCCAAGAGGCCAGGGTGATCGTCTTATTACTGGAAGAAGCTGCTTTGATGAAGACTGTGTTGGAAGCGGCCAAAGAAGCGGCGATCATTGAGGATTACATATGGATCGGCATCGAATCCGACAAGGATGGTCGAAATATTGCTCGATCCCTACAAGGTATGGTATAATTTTTTTAATGATTTGATAGCTTTTTCATACTGGGCATTTTTTTTCATTACGGAAGCTAGTTTTAGTTTTCATTACGCAGTCAGATATCTTGATTTTAAAAATTCATTTCACACTGTATTTTTCTCAAATTCTAACGAATATAGTATTTTCTTAAACTATACTGAGAAAGGAATTTTTTTAAATTTTAAGGAAGCGAAGCAACGCTGTGACAGATTTAGCTGTAACCAGGGATAACCAGCTTTAATGAGGAGGCCTGTCACGTTACACCCCAAGATTTAACTCTGGACAGTCCATCGATTAGGACCCTATTGACGAATGCACTACACTATTATCTTTTAATCATATTCTTCTTAAGTATTCGGAAACTAGATCTAGGTGTAGACTAATGGCTTAGGGGTCAAATGCATGGCATTTGAAAAGAAATTAAAATTTTAAGGGATCTAAATACATTCAAAACCATGATTTTGAGAAAACTTATAAATTGGTAATACTGGGTGGTCCCGAATTCTTGGTACAAACTTTAAGAGTAGATACAGGATATTGTGTGTGTGTGTAACAATTATTTATTGTACAAAAATGTATGGTCTTAAATGATGCCCAAACACATAAAATAAGAAGCGAAAGGAAAGACGAAGTGTTTATTGAAAGTGTCGTTGATGTGTAACGTTTACAATAACTATTCAGTACATGAGCTATGAAGTCCAGCTGCAGCACACATTACTGTACCACCCAATGGCAATTGGAAAAAGTAGTCTGCCAGATTCAAAGCTTGTATTCGCTGAAAGGGGGGGAGGAGAGGCTTGAGCGACTTTCGTTCTGAGGACTCACACGTGATGAGCCTCAGTTCTTTTACTTGATTCGGGTTTATCAGCCACAACGTTTAAGATGCTTTCTTCCAGGCTTAGACTGCGTACAGCTCTTCGTCGACCAGCATCATGTCTGGTGACATGGAACGAACGTATTTTACGAAGTTGACGATATAACCACCGGAAAATTCTGTAATCCAGCGTTCGTCGATCAGGAAACTGCGCGTGATACATTGGTAAAACAATTCTACCGTTACCATTTGCACGGTCGTACATGTAATTACATGTCTGCATTTTCGGCATACGTAAAGTCTCCCATAGTACACGTCAGCACAATTACGAATGCACTTTCTCCTACTGAGATATATCATGGTGAAAAGGCGGCTAGACATCTATTGCCCCCTACCGGCAGCGCAACCAACTGATAATTCAATTTCTCTTTTCTTTTATTTAGTGTCCCTTGGATTAAAATACACATATAAAATCTTTTTAAGATTACTGCAGTACAAAAGTTAAAATACTTTTTCTACATTTTTTGCAAAAAAAATATAGCATTTTTAAAATATTTTCCTTTTATGAAAAATGCCTCTGTACTAACACTACTAATTTGAGTATATATAGCCAAGATTTCTCCACAGAACGTGAACTAGAGGTTCTTGAAAAAAATTCTACGGATTTTTGAATTGGACAGAAACAAGGCATCAAAAAATGTTTAAAATCAAACGATGTAGTCAAGTTAAGACTTAAAGAGATTAAACTTCACACACACACACACGCGCGCGCGCACAATTGAGGTGCAATTTACACTCGTAACTTTAAAGTATTTGAAGTTCCATTCCACTTACATGACTTAGTATTTATAGCATAATTAAATTTCATTAATTTCATGCATTTAAACACTATGTAGGTCTGAAGCAAATAATTTTACTGAAAACCCTACATTTACTAATTCTGATAATCTCCACAAATGATCCAACTGGAATTGGAAAAAAAATTAATGCTCAATTATCAAACTTTATGAATGCTTACAGTTATTTTTTCCAGGATTCGACACCGACTTTTTCCTAATCCGTCCGGAAACCTACGACGTTCCAGGTTTCCACGAATACTACTTGGGATTCAACCTCAACAAGCATGACCCCATCCCCGATATGTGGTTCGAAGAGTTCTGGCAGCACCACTTCCGCTGCCATCTACCCCAAAGCATCGCCCCTTGAAGCCACAGTTTCCCTCATCCCGTGAGGAACCGAGAGTTTCTTCACCCCTCTGACCCAAGACACTTTCGTCTACCACACGGTGTCTGCAGTCACAGCTGTGGCGGAATCGCTGCACGATTATTTGCGACGCTACTGCGTTCACGGTGACGCTGCCACCAACTTGGAAGACTGCGGGGGTGATGCCAGACAGATCCTGTGGAGAGAGATGAGAAAGTTCATGAAAGGACCTCCAGTGACATGCGTTGATGGAGACTGTGGACCCTTGAAGATGTCAGTCGGGTATCAGGTGTTCCAGTTGAGGAAATCGATAATTCATCATGTTTATCAACAGGTATGTGGCAGAACTTTAAAGAAAGAATAATTAAAATAAAAAAGTAGTAATATTCTAAAAGCTTTTCAGGAGTTATTCCAAATGATTGGTTTTTAATTTCAGAGGTAAATTCTTAATAGATGTTAGGGCTCCTAGATATTGTAAACCTGTTTTATTTTCTCGTTTAGTTATTTATAAAAGTTATTTAGTTTATTATGATTCTTAATCACCGTAAGCACCTTAACTGGACCAGCAGTCAAAAACAAAGTTTTCCTCCTAAGTTCGTTTCATCGTCGCAAGTTCTGTTAAAAAATTCTGATCGAGCTCAAAACTCGGTTATATTTAATCTCCCTTGAACAGTAAACACAGTCATGTGGTCTATTTTGACCAATGAGGTTGCAAATTCGCAGCTGAGCAACCGGAATTTAAAAAAATAGCTGTGGAATGAAGTTAAAATCGGTGGAATTTTTCCTTTTAAACGGCGGTTAACTTCAGATTT
Source organism: Trichonephila inaurata madagascariensis (assembly GCA_019973955.1). Lineage (NCBI taxonomy): Eukaryota > Metazoa > Arthropoda > Arachnida > Araneae > Nephilidae > Trichonephila > Trichonephila inaurata. The sequence continues at coordinate 32,311 of BMAV01024844.1, forward strand.
CATAGCCCGGTTCAGTTAGTAGTGAATACGCCGATCAGAGACTTCTAGGCTGTTTTCTTAAAGACTGAGTGTTCGATTACCAATTCTCTAAAATTTTAGCAAGAAGGAACTTTAAATCTCCTCATTTGCGGGAAGTAGAGGGAAAATCATTTGTTGACCTTCTTATTAGACTACTCACCAAGATCTGAAAAAAATTACGAGGCAGAGCATGAATTTAAGAGAACTCTCCCAGATAGTTTTCTAAGTATAATTTTTTCTCTCGTAAGGGATATATAACCCCATAAAATAATCTCGATCTTGATGACGGTACGCAGCCTAAGTTCTCTTTTTTGTAAATATTTAAAACCTTTTAATGGGGACATCTTTGTTTTCCCGAGATCCTATCCCCAAAAATGTCCCTCTTGCAAACCCCTTTTTGGGAGACGGGATGTTAGTATGCATTGTCAAAATTTAAAACTGTAACTCGTCAAAAAAATTTTGATTAATCTCACAATCCGTCTCCGCTAACAGCTGCCTTTCGGCTAAATGATGGTGTAAGATGGTAAGCCTGCGCTACACGGATGATGCACAAGGAATAATAATGCAGTCTTGTCAATGGGCATATAGTTCGAAATTCCCAGTTTTTCGAAGAATATACCTAGAAATTACTTTTGAAGATTAAAATATATTCTGATTATGATCTTATTGAGGTTAGGTCTAGGACCACTACCAAGGCAGAGCGTCTGAGTCAATTGGTGCATGTCGGGAAACGTTCCTTGCTTTAAAAACGTAAATTCATGCTTCTCATCTTCAAAGTGTTAAGAAAGAGTTTGATCCGAGTGACCTTTCTTCACTCCCATGAGGTGTATTGTCTTTAGTAAATACAAGTGAGGTAAACTGGGAATGCTTTATGAATCTTTTTCTATTTTCATCTCCTTTTCTTTCTTTATCTGTGATCAAACACATTATACATTTGTGATTATTTTTCAGAAATTAACAAGTATCTGGCGCTTGTTGGTTAAATATGTTTATTGCTCTTATAAAAAGATAGGATACGAATGATTATATTAAGGGGATTAAATTTATAAAAATTGTTCCATAGTGTGCTTGGTATCACTTTTTGTTGATGAGCTAAGCACATTACTACACTTTGTGTTATTTTTATTTATTTTTCTTTTTGCTCCCTCTTAGGTGGGCTTATGGAAAGACAAAGATCTCTCACTGAGACTGGAGGACATCGAATTTGTGACAGGAGCCAAGGTGGACTCTAACTGCCACCAGCAATGTCAGAAGTGTCTGGACCAACTCGCCATAGACCCTGAAGAGCTGAATCTGACGAAACCTGCACTCTACGCCAACTTCCGCACCATGTGGGGTGTCATTGTGTCAGCCCTGTCTCTTCTCGGAGTGCTTCTAGTCATCATTTGTGCCGCCTACTTCCTCATATCATTCCAGGTGATGTATACTTCGAACGTAGCTCATTACCCAATTGTTTATATGTCTGGCTATTATTTTATAACTTCTACCTATCGGTGTCGATGGTATATCAAAGTATTTATTGAAACTGTTGCACTAATGCAACCAATCACACACCTAACAACGATTTCCGAAATTCATCATCTTTATAGGTCACAGTGGGTACTACAGTTCTGGGGTACATGATCCTGTTCGGCCTCCTGTTGCTGTACGCCGTCAATTTGCCTTCATCCTGTTCCCCGGAAAGGGATTGTGGGTAGGGGGTTTGGGCCTTTGGTCCCTCATCTTTCTGGGATGCTGGTGAAGGTGGGTCTGAGGATGATGGGCTACAGAGGAAATCAGTTCTTCGGAGACTCGTATCACATGACGAGCCCTGCCGCTCTATTGGTGGTCGCAGTGGGTCTCGTCATCATACAGGTGAGTAATATTATTTGTTGATAACAAAGGAAATGTGTTTGAATTACCAGTGTTTTGCCATTTGCGGGAGATGATGTCCTGCAATCAACAAAGGATAAGAATAAAAACTCTTAACCCTTTTTACTGCCGCTTGCGTATATATTTCTTTCGCTCAAGCAGTTCGTTTAGTGCCTCGGACGTATATGCCCATTCTTCAAGAATTCGACCGTTTACTTTGAGCTGCTAATAGTAAAACTGTTCCGAAAGCTTTGGAATGCTATTAAAAGGACCTTACCAGTGTTTGTGGAAGATTTACTGATTTCAGAGAAAGATTTTCTTATTTGTACCTTTGTTGCCCCCAAAAAATACACCGCATAAGCGCGCCTATGTTAAGAGCTGTGGCACTGGGGAGCGAATCGCGTAGTTTTTAACCGGCAGTTAAGGGGTTAAAAACTGGCTTTTCGTCCCAATCGTCTAATGAATGCAAGAATTATCACACCTGTAGGGGTAATTTCTTCATCCCAAAACAGCCTCCAAGGTCATTGTGATTGACTCGTTACCAACAAATAAAACGATGAAAGTTTTATTTTAATAAGTGAACCTCCATTAAAGAAGTGCCCCATTTTTTTCCGAAATTCTATTGAATGTTCCGTTAAATCTTATTTAAAATCTTTTTGTTACACCCAAATATTATTTACAACTTTAAATTAATGTATGGTATTCATAAAAGTATTATCTTTACATAAAACTGCCCCGCTCGTCAGCCACCGTGAGCATTTGGTTATATTTAAATTTAGCTCCATGATGAAAAACCTATTATACTAAAGGCTAAACATAGACTATAACGGATGCTTTTCATTTATCGATACTGACCTCGGAATCCTCATCTGATGTGTGTGGATGTTAGAAAGAGATTGTCATGTTAGATGTCGTCCTCGTCACTTGACCGATGTCTAGACCGACATATCTAAAAGATCCGATGCCAACTGCTTATTTGTTTTAGTAGCTAATTCAGAATTCATAATTTCATTTCATTTAATTTAAAATTCATGACAGTGTTAAGAAATTTATTTTTTGCTAAAAGATTTAGGTTAGATAGTAATGTTATATAACAACTTAGTCTTACATACTCACTTTAGATTCCCATTGTGAGACATGGACTCACTTTAGCGAAACAATTTTTTCTGAAGTAAAATAATGGAAAAAGCTCTTTATACCAGAATTTATTAGCATAGATAGTTATGAATTTCTAAGTCAGTTGGGTCACTTGTTTTAAATAGGAATAGATCTATATATTTCTTGTTACAGCCTAGTTATTTATTCCACTTAGACGACTGTATCATCAGATCGAGGTCCACAAAACTTATAATGACGTGGTGGGTGCTAGATTACGTGTGTCGTTTTAGCCACAACTTTGAGAACATGATTTTGCACCGTTCCACCCCTATTTTGAAGGAGACCACCCCGATGAATGGTCCATGGATCTTCTCTTCCTTAGCACCATCCTCTCCAGAGGACTTAGTACTCGCTGAATATTTATAATGCCCCATACCGCACAGGCACTATACTTTTAAAGCATCCATGCCTTCTCCAGAATTCGAATCCATGTCCTTTGGCACAGCAGGCAGCATCACTAACCCCTATCTCGTCTGGGTGATATATATATTTTTTAACGAATCAATGGCTTATAAAATCGTCAGTTCGGGTGGCTTAGAGGTAGCGTGTCCTTTGTAAGCCCAAGGTTGTGCGGGTTCGACTCCGGCTTGAGTCGATAAATTTCCTGAATGCCAAAAATCGTAGGCCTCTATGTCATATGATTATGTGGCTTGTAAAAGATCCCTTGAGTAACAATCTGGCTCTTGTACTCTTGGCAAAATTAAATCACGGAAATATTTTAGCATCCGACGAGAACTTAAATTAAAACTTAATTCAAGCGTCCAAATTTGGTAGCGAAGGCACCATTAAATGGTGCCACCATGAAATGACTCTCACACGTGGGGATTTGCCATGTTTCCTTAGGCTAAGTTGCTGAAGTACAGTACCATTGAATAAAAAACTTAATGAACAAAATCGCTCTCTGATGATTCTCAATAGATTTCGAAAATAGTTTCGCAAACTAATTTTCAGACCTCGAAAGAAATTCCTCTAAATATACATGCACATCTCTGACAAACTTCCATTAAACTGTTTAGTAACGTTATTATGACCTTAATTTCAAATTTTTGAAGATATTCTGTCTTTATGTTAACTCAATGCTAAAATAAATGATGGATTCCTTTTCGGTGCAGGTGATCCTGTCGTCCGCGTGGCTGATACTCATTCCTCCTACGACGGGCATCCACGCGGGAGAGTGGCGTTGCCATCCTGCCACCACCTTCGAGGACGAACTCATCATCTCGCTGGTGTACGTCATGCTCATGCTCGCCATCACCATCCTCTTCTCGGTGCTCACGTGGTCGAGCACGGATAACAACAGAGAGTCGAGGTGAGTAATCCGACTATAAAGGTTTTGTTCTTTGAAAATCGATCACATCAGGTTGCAGTTAAGGCTGTTTTCGCCATATGTACGAGAGCGTGAACTTGAGTGGAACACATTTTTTTAAACAGAAAAAATTCCTCAATTTTTTAAAAAATTTGTGACATTGTAACTCATGCATTTGCTTATAATATAGTGTTTTTAAAATTTCAAAATATATAATAAATAATTAGTTTTTCCTTTTAACATGCGAAGGGATAGCTCATTTAGCATTACGGTATAGGGAAAAAAATGGAAGACACATTTTATAAAAGAAAAAAATGTGTCAACTCGGATAAAAATGAGTAGTATGATAAAATAAGTGATTCTCTACAGGATAGTGTAGCTAGAATATAATATTAATATTTGTGTGTGAGTACTTTTATAACTGAAAAAAATATTCCGAATTCTGTCCCTGTTCTTTAACATTAGCCGAAGATAGCCTTAAGGCCAAAGATGTGGTTGGTTTTCACTAACGTACGAGGGACTCGTAAATAAATATCCAATGTATTTTATCACAATAAGGTAAAGCACTACTTTACAAAAGAAACATTCACCTACATTTATTTTACAAGTTCCTTAAAGATAGCATCAAATGTTCTGTATGACCTTAGCAAATGATCAACTGCAAGAGGAAGAATAAATACGGTATCCTTTATGGATCTGCAAAGAAAAGTTACGCATTGTTAAATTAGGGTTTCTGGAGAGCCATTGGGTCTGCTTACCTTGCCAAGGAGGCCCGAAATTTCCCTCAACTTTCCAATAGCCTTACCGATGCTAATGCAATAGCCAGACGTAAACTCACCTACCTATCCATAGCACTTCATTCCATAACTTAATTGTAACCGCCTAATTTCAACCACCATAGCCAGATTACGTACAAGACACTTTAAGGCAGTGCTATCCAACCTTTTTATCACCGCGGACCTCTCAACTTTTGATAATTTTACCACGACCCACTGAGGTGGGTTCATATTAATTGTTTTGATTTGTTTTAATTTAATAAAACTAAATTAAATTATTCAAATATACCTTTAGAATAAAGTACAGTTGCACACAAAAAACGAATATTAAGTATTTCAACACGGAATATAAAGTGATTTTCATGGAATGTCACACTGTAAAAATAATGGAAATAATTTAATATTCTTTGGGTGGCCTGGTATCGGTTCGCGGCTTCGGGGTTGTAAACCACTGCTTTAAAGGGATGCAAATATCTCCTGATGTTCAAAGAAGTTACAATACTTAACCTCACTGTCCTGACATTGAACTTTCTCCTAATCATACTTTAACTGTCGTTCTTTATTGGGCTGAACTCACAGCATAAACCAAATTCCCACGGATCATTAACCGCTTTATTCGCCAAAGGTCTTTGACACCATTTAATTTCTCTGCACTACTTGCACAAGAAAACAACCTTACCACTCACATGAAATGTAGCTTCATCTTATAAACTAATTGATTGGCGATATTTTAAAAATAGTGCTACGTTTCGATACAGAATTTTCAGAACATTCTTTGTTCTATCAAGGTCCATAAGAGTTTGCAATATCTACTCTTTGTAATGGAATCATTGTCAGTCAAGAAAACTACTGAGTAAAAATGGATTGTAAGAATTTGTGACTTAATTTTCCACACCTTTGCTGAGATAATTAGCACCTAGATCCAAACTATTTATATGTCTTATTCCAAAATTCCAAATGTAAAATTAATATAGTTATGTTTAATGTCAGACTTTTGTTCGCCTCTCTGCTGAAATATATTGTGGCCAGAAAGATCTGCTGTATGCCAAGAGAAAATATTCTTCGTTAATGCTGAATGACTGGGAGTGACCTTGACTACAAATTTAGTCACCAAATTTGGCGTGAAAAGTCCAAAAGGATCTAAAATAATTATCTGAAGAAAAATTTAGAAGATCCTAGAATATATGGATGATGGAAAGCAGTTGGACAGCAACAGTGCATTTCATTTGCCCTATGAAAAATTATTAGAATTGTTGTATCCAATATTTGTGTGATTTTAGTTTATACTATCGCAGATTTGTGCTCGAGTGTGTTATTACTTTAACTCTGTTAGAAGAATATCGGTTGTAATTGCTAGAGTTCCAGAATAGATTATAGGTTTATTCTATAAGAACATACCTGTTATCTGCGTAGAATTCTCCTGTGTTTGAAAGATCAAACCAGTGGCGTACAGAAGGGGTCAACCCTCCATAGAGAGATCAACAGGTTTTTAGTTATTACAATAGTTACCCCTCAGTGATTTAGTCCGTGATTTTTAGAATGTAACCCCCAATAAGAAAGGTATGTGTAAGCTACTGGATCAACTATTCTTCAGTATCATCATATAAAAAACAAAATACATACTTTATTGCGGCTTGGTATCAAGTTAAACTTTTCAGAAATGTTATAGTAGATCAGTTAAGTCAAAAATTTTATGCTAAAAGGCATAATAAATTGAAATTCTACTTAAAATAGACAAATATTCTGTTCCAATAAACAAATTTATCTTAACTTCAGTGCAGCTTTTCCATTGAGCGCTTGAGGCGGGCGCCCATTTTCTCGGGGTCTGGAAGGGCCCGGATAAGCTGGTCTTTCTTGTTATAAATTTCGATTCGCCAGCGCCAAGGGGGCCTGTAGATGTTTTGCGCTTAGAGCCCGAAAAGAGCTTAAATCGGCACTTCTTAATATATAAAAAGGAATGATGGTATTTTTTTTTTCAATGATTTTGTATACAAAAGGATGAAAACTAGCCTTTTTACATTTCATCCGGAATAAATTCAATAAGAAGTTTCCTGATTGTTTTTAAAAGCAAAATTATAGTGTCACTGTACAAAGAATGTCTTATTTAAATTACTTTGATTTTCAATAATTTTTCTTCCATCCACAGGTGGATTTTCACTTGTTGCTTCCTAATCACTTTGGTGTGGATCGCTTGGACTGTAGTTTCCACACAGATTCTCCACACCTACCGAGATCTGACCATCTCGACGGCCAATTTGGTGTGTGCGTCCGTGGTCATGCTGTGCATGTACCTCAGGAAGGTGTACATTTACAACAAACTGACGAAAGACGAAGAGAAGAAGGCTAAAATACAGCAGACCGTCTCTTTGCCAGCGATACCGAACATGTACGGGACTCTTTCGAGGCCCGCCGCACCGGTGACGGTTTACAACACAGGTGAACATGATTTTTATTGCCTAAAGATTTAAGTGCTTACCGATTTTAAAAGAAATTTTGTTTGTCCTACAGACGTAGGATATCCAATTTTGCAATGTACCTTCTTTGCCTCAAAATTCTATTATTACTTAAAATATTAATTAAATATTCCTACATTTTCATAAAAAAAATCGAAGATAATCCAACAACTTAATAGCTTAAGATATCAGACTACGTTCGAAACCGTGATTTTGCAAAAGCGCGTAAGTGGATAATTTTCATAATATTTAGTGTCACTTAGATTAGAAAAATGTATATAAAATTGTTTTAAGAATAGTATGACAGTAAAAAATTATTTAAGTACAATATTTTGACAAAAAATGAACCTAGAATGACCCATTTTCAAAATAGTCTCCTTTTGTGAAAAATGCTTCTATTATAATAATATTTCGCCTGCTATAGCTCAGACCTCTGTACAGAGGCTCAACTAGAATTTTTGAAATATATAACTTAGAAGTGGGTTTATCCATGTTTTACGACAACAGAGGAGAGAAATTTAAAAAAACAACGCCGACAATTATTGCAATGGGTTGTAACTCTGAAAATAATGTGAATTTTTCAAAAATCATAGTTGAGCCTCTGTGCGGAGGTCTGAGAGCTATAGACAGGCAAAATATTTTCATAATAGAAGCATTTTTCACAAAAAGAGAACATTTTGAAAAAAGGTTATTCTAAGTTCATTTTTTGCCAAAATATTGCATTTAAATAATTTTTTTTTGTCAAAATGTCCTTAAAACAATAGTATACATGTATTCTAATCTAAGTGACACTAAATATTATGAAAATTATCCATTTATGCGCTTTTTTAAAATCATGGTTCCGAACGTAGTCGGATACCTTAAATAACTTTATAAGAGTTTACTTCCATTTAACTTTACTAACAATCAAATCAGGACTTTTCAAACCAAGTTCGTCATTTCAGAATAAAGTCTGAATTCTCTCTAGAGATAAATTCATCTGCAATAAGTTTTGTTTTTTCGTTTATTTATTACTAACAACCGAAGTGCCCGACTTGGGAATTCAGTTCGGGATGAGAGAGACTTCATAAGTTAGTAGTACATCTAAATGGTAGAAAAGCGTACTGACCATCCAATTCTGGTAAGAAATTCTTCAAAGTTTCAAGTGCAACGTGCATGCTACTTAATTATATGACAATTATATACAGAGTGTTGCAGAATTCAATCGATAAATTCAGAGGGGTGATGATACGTAGCATGGGGACAACAAATCAACATAGAACATGGAGTCGCAAATCACATTTCGTTGGAGAAATTCGCAAAAATAGTTATGAAGTGTATGATGTCTAATGCAATGAAAAGGGACAATAAGAGGTAAAAGATACACATATTAGACATAAAGCATGTTTCAATACGAACAATACATCACAGTTTGACGTCAGAAATGCAACAACAGGTGATTGTTGCAACATTTGTTCGAAGTTGCAAATGTGTAGGTAGTTGTGAATGGGTCCCTATAACAAAATTCCTTGTAGGTATTTTTAGGAGCCCCCTTACGATTTTTACGTGCGTATGAGAGGCCCTGGAGCTTGGGGATTCAGTATCATTGATACGGTGGTATCTATGGCCCTGATCATAGCACAAATGGATGACGGATTGTCGGATTTGTTCAAACAAATCCGGTGTGCTGGTGACGACGATCCATGCCGTGAGATCCTTTCCTGTAGCCCCCTGGAATCTCGTACACAGCGATTTCATATGGCCCCAATTGAAAAAAATCCAAAGCCTTGAGGTCTGGAGCATGGAGGTCGGGTAACAAGTCCGACTCGTTCAATCCACCTCACAGGATATTTAACATGGTGGTAACGCACCTTGGTCTAAAAATGTGCTGGTGTGCCATCCAGCTGGAACCACACGTTCTGGTGGACGCTGGACGTCACTGGAAAACGAAACGCGAAGCGTTCCTCCATCCCATATCTAGATTGTTAGATGTGGCCTGATGTTGACGGGACTTTATGAGAGAGTCTCCTGATTGGTGGGTGGGATGTGACAAGGAGGCTTGGCTACGGGAACAGTTAGGATGTATCTGAAGTTTCGGCGGGAAAAGTCCTTATGTTAGATGAGAGTCCTTGTTGTGATTGGATGATAGAATTCGGTGAGCAGGCACTCTATTGGCTGCACTGAAACGTTGGAACATAGCAATGTGGAGGGTCTAGAAAGCTGGCCTGTGTGGGATTCCAAAACGGAATCAGCAATAAGAAATTAAAGAAATGAAAACTAAAATAATTAAAAGGAGAAGTATTTACTATGTTCACTCACCACAGGGCGAGTGACTAAATTAATTGTTAGGGAGGATTATGAGAGTGGTGCGCAGTGGACGGTACTCCCTCTTTTATTCTCCCCAGACGAGTGAGAAACTTTCATATGGTGCAGGTTTCTTCAACCCTATCACGGCGCTCCAAATCTCCGCATTTGTTTGGCCCCTCCCCTCGTCATTGCCCTTTCGACAGCTACTAACATCACGATTTTCACCGACTAAACGGCGTTTGCGACACTTTATTCTATGTTGATTTGTCGTCCCCATGCTGCCTACTATCACCCCGTTGCGAATTCGGCAGCACCCTGAAAATATCTTAAAGTTTGTATATTTTTTTAGTGGCGTATACAAATACGCATCGTTGATCGCATCGTTCCGAAACTTTAACGAAGCACCCTGCAAAGGAACCGTAAGCATATTCCCTCTAAAAATATTCGCATTTATTTTATTTTATAATCGCCTTTGTGTTGATGCGAAGTCGCCAAATACCGTGATAACTGGCCAATAATGGAAAACTACTACTGCTTATGTTTAAAACGATTACTGCATTTGGCAACATATTTTGATTTGACAACGTTTAATAACTGTTTCAGGAAATCGACTCCCAAGGGGAATGTTATAGGTTAAGACTCCCGTTTTTGAAGAATTAGATCTTCGGCTAGGGTACTTCTTTTGGTGAGTTGAAATTCACTAAAAACCGGTTTTACGAAAGACTTCCAATGGGTGGGATTAGAAATTATTTTTAGGTTATTAATATCTTTAAAAATTCTCATGATTTTAAGAAAATACGAGAAGGCAGGTTTTAATGCGGACAATCTTGCTGGCAAGCGAGTTCGCTATCTATTATATATAGTTCTTTCTCCACTATCGCTACTCGGTAATTAACAAGTATATAAACTGTACTAGAAACTTTTTTAAAATTTTTAATTGGTTGGTCAGTGTGTTTTGCTTCTGCTATGAGTGTAGACACCTTTTACCACCCTGTACTTGGCCCATTTATAAGCATACCAAGTCTCCTTCTAAACTGAATTTCTAAGATCGTACTCTTCCCTTATAAACTTGCAGTTCTCATTGGTCGTCGAACTGAGACACAGTGTTGCCAAATACGAGTTCCATATTGTTACGATTGACCCATAGTAAAATACATTTTCGCAAATTCCAAAAAGTCGTCACTTTTAATCAAAAATAATTTATTCTTCTTTCAGGTCCTCGCTTACCAGGACTGGGCGGCAAGATGCTCGATAGAGCTGCACCCTCGAGAATGGCCCTCATCACATCCGAGGATGGCAACACGAGTGACAGCGGATCTGGATCCGTTCAGGTCCAAGCGACGGACCTCTACCCCCTGGACATGTACGACGGGGGCAGCCAGTTTCAGCCACCCTCCCTCAGACTCGGCAACAGCAGCCTCGTCTTGGACGAAACAGCTCAAAACCAAACCACGTAGACAAGTAAGAGCCAATTGTTCTTATAACTAGAGATTTTGCATTTTTCTTTCTCTTAATTATATGGGATTCATTCGTGTAACCTAAATTTAGTACATGGCGATTCATTAGAAGCAGAGGAAATAACTAAGAGTTGCCGATGCGCTTACAACTAGCGCAGTCACTCCCGCAATTATTAAGGAACCAAGCATTTTTTGCGAAGCTAAGATCAGCGTCACTAAAAACAAGCTAAACGTTTAATAATTGTTTCTTATCCCACTTGATCGACAGAAATATCTAGATCAAGTCATGAACCTGTGCGTTTTTAAACAATGAAGAACTGTAGCAGGACTTAAGAGCAACTGGCTCTTATGGCAACCAATACAAGCCAAGATGTGGGCAGGAGCGGCTTGGGTCACATTGCAATTCGGACAAAGAGGAGAAACTTTAAGACCCGCCACAGGCCATTGAGCTCGAGTATGTCCACTGCGAAACCTAGCAAAAATAGTTTCATCTCGCCTATAGCTTGTCCCAAGCAAAGCAACACTAGGACGTTTTCCTTCATACTACTCATGTATTGGGGCCTGCCTCCAAAAGGAACTGATATCTTGTTTGACCCGGGTAGGAATTTCTGAAAAAGTAAGGCAGTCACCATGAGTAAAATGGTTATGGCTGCACTCACGGGCCAAACCATCTGCAATCTCCTTCCCGAAGACATTTACTTAAGATCTTTTTTCTATAGTAAGATCTAACTTCATGACTCGTTTGTTTTAATAGTTATAAAAATACATCAATAATACAACCATCCCTATTTGCCTTGTTCCTATAACAATGTGAAATTATTTAAGGAGGGAAATACGACCCGAATTAAGTATTCAGTATTTGTTTTAATGTTAATCTTGTTACTTTTATATAAGCAGAGACAATGAAAAATCTTTACTTCATTTTTACTCTTATATAATTATAGTTAGGAACACCTGCTTCCTTACTAAAATTTCAGATACTTTCATGCGCAGGCTATATATTTACTAAGAAAGCTGCAACCCTCTTCAAACAACCTCAACTATTTTGAACTTCAATTTTGATGTAATAGATTCGCAGGGGTATTTTTGCAGGGAATTCACACATTAAAACATCAATAAACAACTCTCTTCTAAAAGTAATGAGTAATTCAGTTTTTTTATATTTGCACTAATTCAAATTGTTCTTATCATATTAATTGTTGACGCTGATTATTACACTTAACTACACACTAATACCATATCCAAGCATTTCTTTCAGCAAAGAATGGAACTCAGAAATTACAAACATTCATAGCATTATGATGCCATAAAACAAAAGCTGAATTCAACTTTAGAGACGAGTTTGCATTGCGTCAGCTTCCTCTATCCCGCACCCGAAGATAGCGCAAGCTTTTATAAAAATTGACACACTACAATAAATAGATGACTATTATGTATCACTTCTCTTAGAATATTAGTTACTTTGCAGTAAATTAAATACTTACTTTACCCCTTCCTTTTTAGAACATATCTATTTGCGCAAGAGATTTTTATCTTCCACATGAGATTATGCCAAGGGAGAAGAAATGACCAGCGTTTCTTTTCTAAGAATTCAGGTGAAAAGGAAAACAGTATTACACAGAGGAAAACATTCCAGTGAAGTTTGAGTTATACGCGTGTATACTTTTTTTTGTGCAATATGTGTAACGGACTAATAAATATTATCGAAAATTATTTTTTGTGTTGCTCCGAAGGAAAATTTTTCTTGTAAAGTAACTTTGTGTGTGTCTATTTTTTGCAAAGATAAATCGAAAACCCTTGTTAGAATATGTTATAAAATAAAATGTTACTTATAACAATTTTCTTAAAAAAAAATTCCACTACTTTCCTGAGCTGGATTCAGGTTTTTGTTATACACTATTTAGTACTAATACAAAATTTAATACATTCATGAAAATGTTACTTTTGAAATATAAATAAAATTAATGGCATAAAAAGTCAAGCAATAACAATTACAAATTAAGTATAGCTGTTTTATATACTATATTTGTATATTATTAAAATAAATCTTGATTCAAATTGTTTATATTATTTGCAAAAAATGATTGACTATACTAACATTACATGCCATTATTCTACAACTTGTAGAAGAATGAATTCGATTTAAATACTTTATTACTGTTTTTCAACATTTATATGCATACAATGTATAAATAATTATACTTAGTAACCTCCATTATGTTCTTTTAAAATTGTTTTTTTCTTAGTATTAAAACTTTTTCTGTGGTGAAGGAAAAACGTTACTTCTGCACACTTCATAATATATCATCTAATTTGTTGTATTTTTGTTTAAGAACCACATTTCGATGCATCTTTTTCAATTACTTTTGTAATTAATTTTATTTTGTTTTTCAAAGCTATTTTTCAAAAAAATATTTATTTTAAAAACTTTTTTTATATTTCTGTTTTTTATTGGAAAAAAAAAATTCTAGATACAAAATTGGTCGTTTTTTTAACCGAATTTATTTTCGATTTCCCCTTTTCTACCCCTATTTTAAAATAAAATATTAATTTTGGTGGATATGGCAATTTTTCTTGATTGTGTTGGAGTGTAAAAAAATATTTTACTTATTCGAAATCATTTTTAATTACCGGATCTAATTTTAACTGCCTGTTCGTTCCGGGGCTTTGGTAGGCCTTAATTTTAAACCATTCAAGTGCGGGGAGACACGACGACCTAGAAGCCCACGGGTATATTTAAACCCAAGGAATTTTTCAAAATGATTCGGTTCATCGTTGGAAGTTTGTTTTATATAAATATTTCAATTTAGATTAAAACAGTGTTAAAATGGGTCAACAACGGGGAAACAATGTACCAAATTTTGCCCGGGAAATGGCAGGATCTGATAAAAAATTTTCATTCTTTTCAGCCGTCGGCAGACACCCTAAATGATGGCTTAAGAAAATTTAAAGCCCTATGGGAAATCTTTTTTTGCAGTTTCGGGTGGTCAACCAATTTAGCCGAGAAGGCATACTAAGATTGGGCAGGAGAAAATCTGGAAAAAACATTATATGGGGATTTACGGTAAATCAATTAATGTTCTAAGTAAGCAAACCATTTATCGACCCACTGAAGGTATGAAAGCTGTTTGGCTTTTCCCCCCGGTTTAAATCGGCCGTAACTTTGGGAAGCCGGACCTCCACTCAAACTTTCCTTCTTTATAGCCATTCAAAACTGGTATATTTAGGGAAAAATTAATTTTCCGAAGCGAAATGAAGTATAATTCATTTCCGGGGGGAAAAAACCCGGAAAAAGAAAAATCCCCTTTCAACATGGTTTTCTTTTTACTTCAAAAATGGTATTATGGTTAAACGCAAAAAAATGGGGGGAAAAAAATATGCAATAAAAAAAAGGAAAAACCCCCTTTTAAAATATGGTTTAAAACTACTTTAACTTTTAATTTTTTCTTAACAAAAAGAAAGGGTAATCGGAGAAAAAAAACACAGAAACCGTTTTAAAAGCATAAATTGCGTCTATACAAACACATGCAAGAATGTAATAATGTTTTGCTAAGTAAGTCATACGTCTTCAAAAACAATTTCGCCAGTTAGTGGACGAAATGATATACAATGCGACTAAAATTAATCTCAAAAAAAGGTTTTCTAAAAAAAAAACTTAAAGAGTCATTGAAACCCCCCTCCTTTTCTAAATTTACACATGATTGAGTCATCCTAGAGAAATTTCTACATTATTCTAAAACTATACCATTTATGCCTGTGTTCCTTTTTTGGGAAAGCAGTCAGTGAAATTTTTTCCAGGGTTCAAATTGCACGTATGGTTGGATTTTGACAAAAACCTTTTGGGGCATAGAATTCGTTTAAAAATTCATTTGTCTCACCCAAAAATTTTTCGTGCAATGAAGTTGTGAAAGTTGGTTTATATTTAGATCCTCCGGCGTAAATGGGTCCTGTTGGTGTGATGTGGTAGTTAGGAGAGAGGGCACCAATTCAGGTGTCGTCCTCGTCACTTGACTAGGGTTCCCAAATTTCGAGGGGCCGTCGCCCAAAAACCCCCTGGCTGGAAGGGGGCGTTAATATTCATTATCACCCCGTAAATAGTTAATTTAGAACAAAATCTTGTCCCCACTTTCCCTTATTTTGGTTAAAGGCTTGTTGGGGGTTTTTTGCAATTTTTAAAAAAAAATCCATCGCATTATCTCAACAGTCAGCACAATTTACACAATATTTAAAGTATGTTGTTTTATGTGTATAAGCGAATTTCATGAATTCATGTTTCCTGTTTTCTGAAAGTTCATATCCTTCAACAAAAAATTTTTTACAAGAATTTGTTCTATATTAAAGATTTCTTCCTAAACCTTTAAATCAATGAAAAATATATATTATCGAGAATAATTTTTCTTCCCAATTCATACAAATCTATATTTGTGTTATGGCAACCTTCTCATAATCACGTTGCTGAAAGTCGCCAAATGAGCTAAATTCTGGTCATCCGATGCCAATATTTAATGGTAAACATCCATTAAATTTCCGGTTGCGTTTTGTCAAAAACTTGATATTTTCCTTGGTTTACCATCGCTGATATTTTTTTTTTTTTTTTTTCCCCAAATAAACCAAAAACGGGTTGTAAAGCTCAAGTACTCAAATTCAGATTTTATTAAATTATATGTCGGAAAACGGGTATAATTTCGACCAAATATAACACGATGCATCATTTTCGAAAAGAAAAAAAACAACAAAATTAACAAAGTCATTAAATTGTCTTTTAGAAACATTAAAGGATTAAAAATATCTAATAGCTAAATTATTTATTATCTAATTACAATTAATTATCCAAGGGATTTAAATTATCTATTAAAATTACATGTTTGCCCTCTTATATTAGAATTTAAATTGTCAATTTTATAGTGAGAATCCTTATCGAAATTTTTCCATATTTTATTTTTTTAAATTTGGCCCTTTTTTTGTCTCAAAATACCGTTAAATTTTTAAATTTAAAATTTGTAAAATTTGCCCCTTCAATAAAAAATTTTTGGTCTGTTTGATATGACGGGGCAAGGCGCCAAGTAGCATTTGTTGTCGCTGGAATGGGGTCAAGATGGCGGGCCCAGCGGATCAAACGTAGGGTAAAGAATTGTTTGTTGATATGGGTAAACGCCAGTTTTTACGTTCGCCAAGATGGGGGATAAAATTAAAATATGGTTACCGATACGTGTGTGGTTGCCTGGGGGCGTATGGGGAAAAAACTTTTTGGCCCCCCCAAAATTTTTTTAAAAATTTTTTTTTAAAAATTTTAAATTTTTCCCGGGTTTTTTTTCCCCGGTTTGGGTTTTTTTTTTTAAAGGGAAAACCGGGGGGGGTTTTTAAAAAAAGGGAAAAGAAATTTTTCCCAAAAAATTTTATTTTTTTTTTTTTTAAAAAAAAACCCTTTTTTTTTTTTTTTTTTTTCCCCCTTTTTTTTTTTTCGGAAAGGTTTTTTTAAATTTTTTTTAAAATTTTTTTAAAATTTTTTTAAAATTTTAAAAAAATTTTTAATTTTAAAAAAAAAAAATTTTTTTAAAAAAAAATTTCCCTTTTTTTAAAAAAAATTTTTTGGGAATTTTTTTTTTATTTTTTTTTTTTTTTTTTTTTAAAATTATTTTTTTTTTTAAAAATTTTTTTTTTTAAAAAAAAAATTTTTTTTTTAAAAAATTTTTTTAATTTTTTTTTAAAAATTTAAAATTTTTTTTTTTTTAAAAAAAAATTTTTTTAAAAAAAAAAATTTTTTTTTTTTTTAATTTAAAAAAAAATTTTTTTTTTTTTTTAAATTTTTTTAATTTTTTTTTTTTTTAAAAATTATTTTAATTTTTTTTTAAAAAATTTTTTTAAATTTTTTAAAAAAAAGGGGGGTTTTTTTTTTAAAAAAAAATTTTTTTTTTTTTTTTAAATTTTAACCGAAATTTTTTAAAAACCTTTTTAAAAAACCCCAAATTTTTTTTAAAAAAAAAACCCAAAAAATTTTAAAAAAAAATTTTTTCCCCCAATTTAAAAAGCCAAAAGGGGAAATTTTTAAAAAAAAATTTTAAAAAAAAAAAAAGGGGGGGGGGTTTTTTTTAAAAAAAATTTAAAAAAAATTTTTTTGGAAAAATTTTTTTTTAAAATTTTTTTTTTAAAAAAAAAAAATTTTTTTTTTAAAAATTAAAAAAAATTTTTTTAATTTTTTTTTTAAATTTAAAAATTTTTAAAATTTTAAAATTTAAAAATTTTTAAAAAAATTAAAAATTTTTCCAAAAAAAAAAATTTTAAAAATTTAAAAAAAAATTTTTTAAAAAAACATTTTTTTAAAAATTTTAAAAAAAAAATTTAAAAAAAAATTTTTTTAATAAAAAAAATTTAAAAAAAAAAATTTAAAAAAGGGTTTTTTATAAAAAAAAAAATTTTTTTTTTTTTTTTTTTTAAATTTTTTAAATAAAAAAAAAAATTTTTAAAAAAAAATTTTTTAAATTTAAAAAAAAAAAAATTTTTTTAAAAAAAAAACAAAAAAAAAAAAATTTTTTTTAAAAAAAAAAAAAAAAATTTGAAAAAAAATTTTTCCCCCCGGGGAAAAAAAAAAAAATTGAAAAATTTTTTTTTATAAAAGGAATTTGAAAAAATGGAAATGTGTTTTAATAATCTGTTTCTTTACTTATAATTAGTTACATCTTCACATGATTTGAAACTGTTGATTTGCTTTGTAAATTCATAAAAATTTTTGAACCATGTATATAATTTGAAAATCACGTTTGATATTTGAACTATCATACTACTTTCTCACGAAGAATTTATATAGAGATCTACTTTCCCATCAAAATAATATACGTTTCAATAATTTTATTTATTTATTCTTTAACAGTAAGATACAATGAAGAATCATTCATACTATATAAATATTCATTTAAAAAGTCAAATCCTAGTTTTATTCACACCTTCAGCGAAAGAGAAAAAGTTATTCTAAATTGCATAGAAAGCTCTTTTTGCTGTATTGTGATCTCCTATTCAATATGACAACAACTATTCCCCAAGATGGCGATAAACAAAGGTATGCACTAACATAAGATCGAACCCATTTAATATTTATTTACTTAACTTAAAATATTCATGAGGTTAATATAATTTCTCTTACAACATTTCATCACTATATCAAAATTTTCATTATATTTTAATTTTGCAAAATCGAACAAGATGAATCCTACAAATTAAGTTCTACACAATCCATTCTCATTCTCAACATACATTTTCAACAATCAACACTAACAAATAATATAGTTTGCAAAAGTAAAAAATGTATAAAAAAAAACACAAACATTCAGATACAATATTTAAGACTTTGAAATCTTCCATTTCTAAAAGGTTTAATAATCATGAAAAACTTTTTAAAATGGGGAAAAATACTAGAAGCATTCGGGAAAGTTTCTAAAAAAAAAACCCCACCTCGATACGATAATGTCCGTTGCTGACCTCACCGTTGCCACCACAGCAGCTTGTTCTCGGCGAGTTGCCGAAGTCATCAAAAACTGTCCAAAGAAACTGAAGATGCCAAATACTGCAATAAAAATTGGCTGATATCCACACGCCAAAGGCGCAAACTCGCCAAAAATAAAGGTGAGCACAGCAGTTTCGAATACGCCAAACCAGGCAAAATTGAACAGAACCACTGTCGAATCAACTTCTTTGAGTTTCCGAAGAATTATAAATATAATAGATCCCAGAATCACCGATGCGAATGCTGATCCTAATCCAACTAGGCGTTGTTGGTTATTTCTTGGTGAATATGAATCCACAAAATCTATGGAATTGTCAGACATGATTGCCAATCCTAGTACTGTCAGCAGGGCTGGTATGGCTTGTACCATTCCACAAGGCTCTTGCAGAAAGATCTTGGCTAGTATTGGTACAAATACTGGTACACTGAATATGATGACGGAAGCTTCACCTAGAGGAAGGTATCTGTAAGCCATGAAATTCAAGTACAGGTTGGTAGATCCAGCAAGACTTCGAAGAAAAAGAAACAAACGTTCTTTAGGCTTTCTGAAAAATGGTTCTTTATTGTAAATTACGATTGGTAAGGATACTAGAAGAATTCCTGTGAATCTGTGAACTGCCAACTGACCAGGATAGATGTTTGAAAAGTCTTTGACCATTACGGCACATACAGAAAAGAATACACTCGATAAAGCAGCAAGGAATATTCCCTTGTATAATGAAAGTAGATCTGTTCCATGGCTCGTGGTTCCAGATTTCATTGCTTAAATCTATGTATTTACATTTCTTTTCTATCAGTTCTTATTAGAATATTTTAGTTTGAATAAAGACAGTTATGTATCTGAAAAATTCTCATCGATATAAAAATATTCCAGCATACTTAATTCCATTTCGCACTTAACACTTTCAAAATATTGTTTGAATGATGCAGAATTTCGTTCGATATATTATTAATATACGTCGAAAAAGAATAAACAAAATCTACTTTCTTTATTCTTCCCATTAACTTTATCCTAAGTGGGTTACGCAGATGGTTTCGACAAAACTGACAATATTTTATTGAACATTTCCCTATAAAAAAAAACTTGAGTGCGGTAGTTGGGCGGTAGATTAACCTAAAAATGTATGACAATATTATGTTGATGTTTTTTTGTTAGCATGTGATAATGTTAAAGAAATAAAAGTGAAAACATGATTTAAAGTAGTTTTACAATCAATTTTATGAGAATTAATAGCCAATATTACAAAAAGAAATTCAAAAAAATTTTGCACACAATTTTTTTAAATAGACACAAAAATAGAATGCTTTCTCATTGATTAAAAAGATAGAGCTGGATTTTACCATATTTCATTTAGAAGCAGTTGAAAGTTCCAAAATAACATCAAAAAGATTCTACTCATATTACACTATTTACATCTAGAGTTTCTTATTATTATTATGAATTCTCTAAGCTATTATCCATTTTAATCTTTTGAGCTGGGATGAATCTTTAGGCAAAGAAGACACCCACTTTCTCAAACCAACAAAAACAACAGAAAATCCCACCAGAACTGCTCCTATAATACTAAACGAATCCGGAATGTTGTGAAAAATAACAGTTTGCCACATGAATGCCAGAACTATGTCAGCTGCAGCTCTCATGGTCGAAACAGGTCCAGCTTGTTCGCGCTGAAGTGCCATGGTCAACAGTGTTTGTCCAGCATAACTGAACAATCCAAGAAGCAGAATAAATGTACTCTGGATACCACAATAATGCCATTTAAAATCTCCCATAATGAATGTCAAAATTATAGTTTCTATGATGGCAACCCACCCGAAATTGAACATGATGATGGCATGATGGACACTCCTGACTTTCCGCATGACGATGAATCTGCAGGTACTGAAAAGCAACGACGCAAAGGCAGCTAGAAGACCATAAATATTCTCACTGGTGTAGACAATGGTGTTTCCCATCAAACGGGATGGAATTTTGGCGGTGAAAATGATCCCTATGACAGTGAGGACTACAGTCACTGATTGAAAAATACCACAAGGCTCTTTAAGAAATATCCTGGCTGCCACTGTAACAAAGACTGGTACACTGAAAATGATAACTGCAGCTTCCCCGAGAGGTAAGTAACGGAAGGCTAGGAAGTTTAGGAACAAATTTGTGGCACCAAAGATTCCACGAAGTACAAGAAGAAGGCGGAGATCTCTTGGTCCAAAAGGATTTTCACCACATTTGACAGTCTGAGGTAAGGACATCGCCAAAATGGCAACGAATCTGTATACCGACAGCTGTCCAGGGTGCAAGTTTTTCATTTGCTTGACGATGACCGCCGCCGCAGAGTAGAAGACTCCGGACAGCATGGCCAGAAGTAGTCCCTTGAAAACGGAAAATTTATTTCGCTTGGGTTTTTCATCTTTTTCAGGTGGCAGAATTGTAGATTGAAGATTAAAGGTTCCACTTCGAGATCGCATCTTGGTAGTTTTGGAAGAGAATTTTTCAAAATTCTGTAGCAGCAAATCATGTCATCGTGTAAATGAGACCTAAAAGAAACGACAAATTGTTCTTGTACTTAATTCATTTAGTTAAAACAGTAACTATTTTAAATAATGGTTTCTATTTAAAACAAGATATGCATAACTTTTTCAAAACCAATAATCAATCGAATCAATGATTTATTAAAGCATAATTGGACTAATTGTATTAAAATCTCGCTGTATAAGTTTGCTAGTTGGATACTACTTTAGCACATGCTCTTACTTATCGGCAACTTGGTTAGTTATTGACATTTTGGAAAGGAATTCAATACAGAAAAGTGAGCCTATGGCACAATTTGGTGCCATTTGACTTTTTCATTACCAAAAGAGAAAACTAAACTAGGACTTAATCAATTTAGTAAAATGAGAATAGCGAGATGACAATTGTGAGGAGTTTTAATAGCTTTTTCACCTATGTTACGTAAAAATTTTTACCATTCGTAGAATTCTTATCGCAGTTTTCCAGGAAAGGTTTGCACTGGTTACTAGAACAGTTCTTGTGTTCATGTAACTTTTAGCATTAACCAAACAAGGAACGTTCTGTGATTTCAAACAATCATGTTGTGTAACAAAAATTAGAATTTTGAATTATTTCATCATTTTGTTGAGCTGTTTTTGAAACATATAAATTTAATTAAGTTATTCGTACCTCTGAGTTCTATAAGAATGAAACATTGTTGAAAGAATTAAGATTATTTGTAATACGGTATTAAGATTGTTTGTAATGCACATACATCCCCTCTCTATAAAATCTAGTTTTATCTTGAGTTTTCTTTTAAAATGAGATAACTTTTTATACAATTTTTAACATTCTCTTAAAATAATAGTGAAGAAGTTAGTAGTTTCAATTATATTTACTGTAGAAAAAAAAAGATGGCGAGTAATATAAGATCAGAGAATAGAACCGTGTTCTGTTTCAAAAAATTGCTGTCAAAAATTATTCAATTAATACTAATACGTAAAGCTCTTTTTTCGTTAATTAATAAGTATATTTGCTACCTCAGATGAATTCAACTTTCAAGAAGCATTTTACAATTAAAAAAACCTGGCAAATGTTCTTCTCCCCACTGATATTACGAGATAAATGATAAAGTAGTTATCGCAACACCTTTTCATTGATTGTCAATCGCGAAAGCGTTTCCGGCACAATAAAACAATGGTTTCAAATTCGTAAGTTGACAGGATACAGGTGGTCACAATAAGATGGTTCTCGATCGCGCGAATTGGAATACATTTTTTCTTTCTAGAACATTCAAATACTCTTCTTTTTATCACATAAATATTAGGAAAAATGATGTCAAGAAACTTTGAATGTCTGACTAAGAGTGTTTGTTAACGTCACGCACACTTTGAAGCTACACTAGCGCTTTTAAAATCCCCTCTTAAACTGCACTATTTATTCTTCAGATCTAAAGTGCGTTTTCAACAATTCAGGTGAATTATTTTGATTTTATGTGATAATGTTTATCTCACAAATGTACATATTTCTCTTATCATCAAATATTTAACTAAACATTGATAATAAATAAAAGACCACTTTTTCATTAAAATTCTAATTTTACATTTTACGTACAAACGAATACTTTTTTAATATTTAGTGTCACTTATATTAAAATACATGTATAAAAATTGTTATCAGAATATTATTAAAATAAAAATTTATTTATATGCAATCTTTTGGCAAAAATGAACTTAGAATTACCTATTTTCAAAACATTTTCCTTTTCACAAAAAAAAAATGCTAATGTGGGAAAATGTGGAATCAACCGAAATCTTCCAAAAGATTGGATTCTTCAGATGGCGGGGTTTTTATGGCGTGGTGTCTAGGGGTTTTAGGGATTGTGTTAGTTAGTTTTGAAATAAAGTAGACAACATAGTTCAAGAAAGAAACTAGTTGAAAACTAACGACAATTTATTAAAATTATAGGGAGTATTTACATGGGGAATATTTCAAAAAGAATAGGAAGAAGTTAGATAAGCATAACTTCGGGAAGAATAGGAAGTTAAGATCACATTACTAAAGAGGCAGGTAAAGTTAGAAATAGGAATTCATTATGGTGCCTATTAAGACTTACCGCCTGGCGCGGACGAATAGTAGAGACTCGTTATGGGTGCCTAATAAGGTTACCGCCTGGCGCGGACCCAAAGTGCGCTGACGCGCAGAAACCACGACTTCTCTCGATGAATGTTGAGTGGGCCTCTGGCGAAGAAAAGGTTCGTATCGGCGTTTTTAAAAGGACGCTAGATGGCGTTGATGTGGAATACTGTTTTGATTAAATTGGCCGACCTCGGTAAATGTGATATGATCTAACTTCTTACAAATGGAATATCCCTGCAAAATCACCCTCCTCTGAGCCCAGGCTGGTCACTCTCAGCTCTTACAATGTGAGAGCTAAATTATTTACTATAGCTAGAAAGATTATATGGATTCAGCTATAACCATAAATTTTAAATATATGAATGTTTATGCAATAACCAAAAAAAAATATTGTTCTTATTATAATAAAATATACAGATGAAAAGATGCATACCCGCGATATTTACAATTCGGATCTACAGAAATAAAACTATAAAAATGCAAATATTCTATATTGCGACTTTACACAGTAACTAAATACTTAAATCACCCAAACACAAAAAAAATATCCTTCAAATAGGTCGAAGGTAAAAGATAATGCCTAAAATATAATAAATTGTTTACAAACGAATAAAGATAATTATTGGAAACGAAAGGTTTTACCACATAATAGCAATTAATTTCTCGAAAAGGTAATAATATGAGAAAGAATAAATATAATAATTACTATCCAAGAAATTTAATTTGTATAAAATATTTCATTAAATCAATAGCTGAGGTGTGTGGTGAGGTGGAGTTCGGTCATTCCTGTTGATGACCAACCTTTACCACTTCATATCTATTTCTACTCTGCGAGAATTCTAACTTTAGTTGCACTATTTCTCGCAATTTCAAATTGCGCATTATATATTTACTCGAGGTATCTTGCGAAGGGGCTACGTCTTGCTTATGAAGCTCATGCTTAGATTTCAAATTGTCCAATTCTTCCAAAGTCTCGAAAAGCCACTTTTTGATCTGGTTTGGAAATTTTCTAGAGATTTGGCTTATTTCTATGGATTGAAGTTTTCAGTTTTCTCTTACAGAGACACATAAAAGCAGTAAAATTCTGCATCTCATCTTTCTTTTACCATTACGATCGGACTTGCATATTCCGATGAGGAACTCGGACAATATAATCCTTCTTTGTACATTGGAGCTATCTTTCTTCTTTGGTGTATGTCTTTCGGTTTAACTTTCTGTGATCCAATACATTCTCGACGATCCGTCTTTCTTTTTTACCTCTTGTCTTTCGGTAGACGCTAGTTTGACGGAGTGGTTGACATACTGGTTCTTCGTCTTTCAGATAATTTTCCATTGTGACGTCGGTAGATGCTATTTTTTTCTGGCTTATAATGCTTTGTATTAACTTCTCCAGGGTTTCCTTTAATTCGGCAATTTTCAAGCATGACGCAGGTCTAACTCTTCTTGAAGATTTTCGAGATATTTGCATAATTTACATTAGTGCTTGATTTTCATATTTGATGAATTTAACTCCTTCTTTCGTGAAACTTATCGATGCTTGTTCCAAAGGTCTGACCCAATAACTGCTTCGAATTTTAATTTTATCTGGCAGGTACAGCAGCTGCCAGTCAATGAATAATTTACCTTTTCATTGTCCCAATTTCAAATTCATGTTCGGAACCGATAGTTGTCACCTGTGCTTCGCCAATACCTATGAAGTATTTTTATTCTTCGATAATTTTTGTTCAGGTCCATGATTCTTCTGCTTGTGTTCTCTCGCTTAAACTTACGGTGCTACCACTGTCTATATAGCGCTTAGAAAGTGATTTTCTTCTTTCCGAAAAATGTTCTAGCGTGCATGAAAGCCTTCCTTAACGATGGGTGTGCAAGTTTCCTCTGGACGTTCTTTGAATTTCCGTAGCTTTGAATAATTCGTCTATGGAAGCATTGTAGTTTGGGTGCTTTTCGTAATTTTTGTTGTAATACCCTTTCTGTGTGCATTGTCTTGACATCTTTGAACATTTTCATGCTTGGTGACAGGAGATTGATAATCGTGTTTGTTGAAATTTGTTGACGCTGGAAACTTCTTATCTGTTCTGTTATAGTATTCGAATTTTCTCGGTGCTTCATATCTACGAGTTTTCAATGGGTTTGAATTCTTGTTTCTTCACCAAATGGATTTGCTTGCTTTGCTTCGAGTGTCTTTTAACGTCTTCAGATTCTTCAGGTTTTCTGCTAGTGAACAGGAGAGTTCATATTTGGCCATTCTATCTAAGTAATATTCTTTAAATTCGAAAAGGTGTTTCCGTTTTAAGTTGATCCGTTATGATTAGGATCGGAATGGTACTTTTCGAAAGTATCTATCTTTAAACCGTCTATCCAACTAGATTGAAGTAGAGTATTTAATTCATGGTAAGAAATCAATCCATGTTCTTTCAGGAGCCTTTTGATGAAACAAATAGCTGTCAGAAATTTTTCTGGAGTTAGCTTAAACGTTTCAGTAGTAAGTCTTTAACATGTTCGTAAGAGTAGGCTTTGTCATCAGGTTCTCTCGCTATGATGTGAATATTTCAGCCGGTAATAAAGCTAACAGATGAGAAACCCAAAATTCTTAAATTTATATCCAGTATCTGCGCTTGTGAACTAGAATAATTTAAGATATAAGACTGATGTCTTCTTCAAATCAGAAACAGTCTACATAAATTTTGACACTTCTTTGACGTAGGAAATTTAGTATTACTGCCTTCGGATGTATCTAGCACCTAATTTAATTGCGCTTGGATCCTCAACTTTTCCAATTCAAATTCGTCTTTACGTTTTGTTCATCAAACTTCAATTTTTCGATGTGTATTCTTTGCTTCTCGTTCTTCTATGCGTAATTTTCTTCCTTGGCCTTACGATCCTCTACTATCGTTTGTGGTGGCAGGTTTTGGTTAGATCTTCGTCATATTCTTCACACTACTAGTAATTGGGTCTTTATGAGTAGCGATATGGTCATAGACTTATCAATTTTAAATTTAGTTCTGTAAATAAGACGAATAAATCTTCGTCTGACCTTTGCCCAAGATAGGCCAAATTTTAAAATTTAAATTTAATTTTATTTAGTAACTAAAAAAGAATTAACTAGAAACTGTCACGCGTTCCAACAATAACAACGTTATCCACTATGAGTACAGCAAATCTCGCTTTCAATTAACAAAATTCTTGAATGCAAGTGTAAATGCAAATACATTAAAATGCAATGAAATACTCAAAACTTTTACGCTTAAAAATATTTTGGAGCCAATAATGTTTAAAACAACAGGTGCAGAGCTAAGAGCAGTGTAATACTTAAATTAAGAAATACTTCAATTATTAAATTTCAACCAAAAGCACTTCTATAAAACATTGTATATCAGTTGTCTCTAACACTTTATAATGCAAAAAGATTTGAAGAAGTAAAAAATTACTTAAGTAAATCTTGTTTTAAAAACTGGGATTAAATTTATTATAAAATGAAAAATTTAATCATTCAAAAACGAAACAATTAGAAGTTGGTCTAGCAAGGAAAAGCTCATATATATATTTTTTTATTATTACACCAATAAAATAAAATCATTTCAGGATCTATCTCATCATCAAATTCTAATAATAAGCATACGTTTTTCAATAGAAAGCATAATAATTCTGTCAAAAGTGAACTCAAAATATTCATATATTGTGAATGATAAAATTACACCATTAAAAAAATCGGATCATCTAGGATGTTTTCATCAATAAATTATAAAATGAACGATGTTTAAATGAAAAACAAAAATAATTCAGTATATTTCTTCTCAAAATACAGGAAATGATTAATTTATTACACAACAGCTGCAGGAAAAATGTAAAAAGAGATCAGTAATCGAAAATTGCGAAATATTTATCCTGAAATGATGGATTCACGAATTCCTAATGCTTAGAGGCACCCGTCAAGGTCAGTGACGCAACAAAACGGAAATCCTTTTAGTTTTGCATATTGTACAACATATCAAATACAATAAATCAATTCGTTTTTAAATGAATTGCAAAAAGTTAAATAACTTGAATATTCATTGATTTCCTTAATATTTTTAAAAGATATACTTGCAAAAGAAATTTAATATGCAGGCGATTAAATATGCACAAACATAAAAAATGGTATTTTAAAAGATAAACAGTATGCTTTTAAACATATAGATGCTCTACTTTAAAATTCAAAACACAATTTTTGTTGTATTAACAGCATGACGATGGCTCTGAAATTCTTCTTTTAGAGATTTCCTTTCTTTTTAATGAAGAACATAATAAAACAGTACCTGATACATTTGTTGAAAACGTAGTTTCTTGGATGCTACAGATGAAGCTTGAAATGGACTCACTGAATTTCATCAAAACTTGTACTGACAAGTAACTTCAAAAGGAACACTGTTGCTATAATGTTAGTATGTTATGGTTATAAAAAGGCAAACCTTTTGTTTACATTTCAGTCAGCGTCCCCAATTTGAGCGTTAAGCCAAAATTTTTTTTCAAAAAAGAAGAAGGTTAGAAAAGAAGATTTTAAATCAACCCCGGAGCGACCCCCAATTTTTTCTGTGGGAACCCAACCCGGGAAATCTTCCAAAAAGTTTGGGATTCTTCAGATGGGGGGGGTTTTTATGGCGGGTGTCTGGGGGTTTTGGGTGTGTTATTTAAATTTTTGAATAAAGTAGACAACATAGTTCGAAAGAAACAGTTGAAAACAAACAATTTATTAAGAATTATGGGGGAGATTTACAGGGGGAATATTTCAAAAGAATGGGAAAGTTAGATAAGCATATTTGGGAAGAATAGGGGTTGATCACATTACTTTAAAGGAGGCAATTGAGATTAAATAGAATTCATTAGGGTGCTATTAAGTTCCCGCCTGGCGCGGACGATGATAGAACTCGTTATGGAATTTTTAAAGTTTTACCGCCTGGCGCGGGGGTTAAATTGCCCCAAATTGGTAATTTTATTGTTTTTTGGTATTATGAATATGAGCCTATTTAATTATTTTAAAGAGAAATTTTAAATTATCCGCCCGAAATTTGGTATTAGGACTACTTAATTTTTTTAAAAGGGTTGACCCCAAATGCACTGCTCTCATTGTACGCCACTGGTGTCTCTATAACTGTCCCCAAATTATGAAAACACCTCCTCAATCCTTTATTTAGCCCAGTAGAAACATTTGGTGAGATTCCGTGTAAAAAAAAAGAAAAAAACGACATATAAACGCAAAAGGAATAAAACAATAATCACAGAAGAATGGAGGAAGATCGATGCAGAAATTACAAAAAAAATGATTAAATCTATCCCAAAACCCTTAAAAATTGTTGTGGATATAAAATATATCCTACTAAGTACCAAATTGAAAGAAATACAAATTTTAAAGCTAAGTTGAGATTTTGTTAAGTGTGAAAACTTTTTGGGGTAATTTTTTAAAGGTTTTGATAATTAATTTTTTAAAAAAAAGTTATGCTATTTTTTAAAAAAATTTAAATTTTGTCTTCCCTTTAAAGGGCCCAAATTGCAGATATCATAAAAGAATTCAATTAAATATATTAATTTTTATTAGTTGAAAACATTAAATTTTATAAGAAATTGCAAGTGTATGAACACTTTTGTGGCCCACTGTATCACCATACTAACATTTTAAGGTGGGTTGGAAACCTTTCTCTCTCTATACTAACAATGTTAAATTGGCTGTTTAGATGTACCTTTTCTCAAAATCTGTTACATGTACATGCTTGAAATTTTTCATACAGTTAAAGTATACTTTTCTCATCATATACTGAAATGAGCTCTTACCTAATTTTGAATGTTTTAATAATTTATGAAATATTTTATCAAATATTGCGAAATTTAACCCATTTTTCACATAAAAAATAAATTTGAGTTTTTTACAAAAAGCTTTTTAGTATATATTTGACATCATTATAAGCATATCATAAAAAATTTACATACCTGTGCACAGTAGTTTTTATGAAAAGGTACATCGAACATCAAATTTTACATTTTGAGATAAATTGATTTTAATGTATACAGTAAAACTACTAATTAGCAAGGAAAATAAAAAAATTAAAAGGCTCAATTTACAATAAAAGATACATGTTTTAGTTTATATCAGACATTCAACTTTTAAGCAAAAACGAAGTACTTTGTTTACATTTTTCGCGCCATTCAAATGTAAGTGGCCCAGTTTCAACGATTATTTAAAAAAAAGGTTTTACCCTAAAGGTTAAAGTAAGGTATTTTTAAAAAAATTAAAATCTATACAATTTGAAAATGCAAGTATCTCAAAACATAAACATAAACTCCCTTTAAACATACATGCTTTAAAGAAAATTTTAAAAAGCTGTAATCACACAGATGACGAAATTGGCAACTGAGATGGCATTCTACTTTTTGAATCGCAACGTATTTAATTGTTTCGTGCAAAGTTTTGCTACGAACAGTTTCAGACATCAAGACACATATTATTACAAAAAATAAATCTAAATTACGATCATTATCGGTGAAATTAGGTGTGTATTGTAACACAAACAAAACTGAAGATTTACTAGTAAAATAATTTATCGAAAGCTGAAAGAATAGACCCTTTGTTGGCTGATAATTTGTTGCTGTTTGCTATTATATGCTCAATAAATACAATTAGAAAATATCTTAACCAAATTAAATTTGGATCAAGACAATAAAATCTTTAATTTAAAACACAAAAATTGAACATATTTTATAATATAAGGTATATTTTTTAAACTTCAAAAACTACACTTTTTATTTTAATAAACGATTATACATAACTTGAAAAAATTTAAATTTCCGAAAAATTAACTAGTTAATTTTATCAAAAAAACCTTTGAAAGAAATATTTTAGATACATAGTAAAAGCAAATGAATTTTATATATAATTTTAATGGTTCATTGCATACCTTAAAATAAAAATTAAATTTTACCTTTATAAATTTTATCAAAATTCTTTAGTTGCATAAAATCCATAAATTTGTTCAAAAAATTAAAATGCAGTAATATCTTGAATGTAAAGTATTTTATAAGGAAAAAAAATGATACACAAAGTTCCGAAACCATCTAGATATTAAAAAAAAATTGTGACGTATTATTACAAGTACAATGAATAATGAAAAGAATTGTATCACAATCAGATAAATACGATTAGATATCTCTAGTTTTTTGTTTAGCTCATGCAAAGGACAGATATATCATCACACAAAAATTTTAGTAATACATTGAATTAATATGTAGGTATCCTGTTTATATTCAAAAAAAATGAACATAAAGAACTTTTTTGAAGTTTTTTTTTTCAATGTGTGCAATTTATCTTTAATTTTATATAATTCGCATGTTACTTCTCACTCATTAGATTTATCTCCAAATTCGAACTATATTTTCTCACTTGAATATACCTCTGTCTACTTATTTTCGTAGTCTAGATCTTATTAGATTATTGTCAATTCTCCTATATCAGGGGTGGCGAACCTTTATGGATCAACGTGCCATTTTTCAAAAAAATTTTTTTAAATAATACAAACAGTCGTTAAATAATTTTTTGACTTAAAAAAATAATGAAACAAATACTAAACAACACGAAACTTTTATTTAGTACAGAAAATACATTTTGTAATAGTAGTAAATTGTTTTAGTAAAACGGGAATTCAAATTATATAAAGCTTAGTGTGATTTTTACTGTTGCAGATTAGATGACAAATTATATTAGAATTGGATAAGATGTTACTTTTAGCATGCTGAATTGGAGCCATCTGTCAAACGGTTTCTAAGCGAGTCTTTTTAAAGTTATTCATCTCTGAAAATAATGACTCGTAGGCATAGGTCGATGAAAATAGGGGTTAAAATAGCGAGCCTGCTTCTTCAAACAGTTAAAAACGTACTGAATCGAATTTAAGGCGATGGGGGTACCATCTTAAAAAAATTTTTTTTTTTTTTAATATTTGGTTTTAATGGTATTTTATAAAGGTTAATATTTAATAATAATTCCATAAAAAAAATTTTAATTTGTTGCAAAATGTTTGAAAAATTTAAAGTTTTAAAATTTTTTAAACTTTTTTAAACCCCCCTAAGGCTTTTTAAATATGTTTCTTTTTTTAAAAATTTTTTTTTTCCAAGTACCTTATAATATACTACATAAAACTGTGATGGGTTTTTTTCGCTACTTTCTTTAAATTTTTTTTTTTATAATTAAACTTACCTCAAAAAAAACATTAATTTTGATTTTAAAATTTTTTTTAGAAAAAGTACTAAACATGTTAGAGCTAATTCAATGCACAGTTTTACAAAACATATAAAACATGTAAAAAAAGTTTCAAATTTTTGGGCGTCTCCGTCCTTCTGCTCTCTCCTATGTTCTTGACGGCCACGATTAATGGCAAAACCCTTTTCCAAACCCCAAACCAAGAAGATAAACAATGTAACATGTAAATGAGATATCTTTAAAAGGATAGAAGCTTTGATGATATGCGCGGCAAGTTTAGAGATAGCTTATTGGGGAATCTTTCGGATCAAGAGTTAGCAGTCCGATAGCTTTGGAAAATAGGTCCATTGTAAAAGAAGTTGAATCGTCGTATAAAAAAGTGACATTATAGATATCCCCCAATCACTGTAGGAAGGAGATCTGCAAAAGGTAATATTTAGGTATAGGAAGTTGATAAATTTTGGGTTTATTTATTATAATTAAGATAAATGTTCTAGTTTGATCTGACTTAAATACAAGGTTTAATTGGTGTTAACTCTCACTTTAATTAAAGTTGTCCATTAGAATTAAGTAATATAAGTTTTTCTTTTAAAAGTTTTATTAAGAACTACATTTCCATCTTTTGATAATCCCCCACCTCTAGCTTACGCGGATCCGAACAATAGTCATCACAGGAGGCTAGTCCAACCCTTTCTTTAATTATCAAAAAACCTTGGTTTTGAATAACAGTGAATGTACAAAATTCAACATGGAGAAAAAAAGAGTTTAAAGTCTTCTTTTCTTAAATAGCATGATAAAAATTTTCCAATAATCTGAAACTTTTATGTAATGTTAATTAGTTTGTTTCAAACTCTTACCACAAATTTTTTTAAAAATTTACAAGAATAAAAGAATATACTTGTATAATGAATATATAAAAAAAAAAAGGTCAATATTTCAAAAAAACATTATCTTAAAAATTTTTAAAAAAAATTACACACAATTTTAGAGTTTATTTCATGCACAGTTCTATACTACTATAAAAAAACAACATGTACAAAAATATTCATATTTTTTTTTCCAAAATTTTAAAAAAGCCTTAATATATTCACAAAATCCATATGTTTCCAAAATTTACTGCAAAAAGCTTTTTTGCAAGTATTACATAAGTTTTTTAAAAAAAGATTTATTAATGCTTTTTTTATCAAAAAGACGTATGTTGGAGATCGGATATCAGTGTATTTTTCATCCAAACGAGAAAAAGTATTGCATTCCTCTTCGTTTTGAAAACCTCGTAGTGTTTTGAGAAATTTTTGAACTTGTCTTAGATCTAAAAACCCCTTTAAAAGCTTTCGTTGTGGCAGATTTAGACGTTTTTGGCCTAGGATTTAATTTTTAAATTTTTTTGGAGAAATCAAAAATTTCCCTTTGTCGTAAAGCAATTTTTCTTACTCTTCAAACACAGAGTACAAAAAAATGTAAATTTGTAGGGAAAAGAACTTCAAAAAAAAACGAGAATAACCTATATAATCAAACAAAAAAATTTTTTCATTTGTTAAACACTCATCAGCGGGGGAAAAAAAATTAGTTCCTTTTTTATCAGGCTCTTTTTTTAGCAGACGATCTGAAAAGTGGGCGTGGCAGCTTTGTTTAGTCTACGACATGCAGCAAAAATGGATAAATAACTGAATAAAAATATAGATACAACCTGAAATTTTGCAGACAATTTAAAGAAGGATTAAAAGCATATAAAGCCAAAAAAAAAAAATCGATAGTTTGATGTTTTTTGGCCCATATCCCCTTTAATTTTTCCCAAAAATTTTCTTTAGTGTATTTTTACTTATATTGCTTGTTAATCTTACTATTTTTAAAGTATTTACAGTGTGTTTACAGTTTAAACGAACTGTCGTTTTCCTTTTTAAAACAACCTAAAATAGCAGACTTTTTTGCTCGACCTTATAAAAAACACATAAATCGAAGAAAAACCCCAAAAATGTGTTTAAAAATATTTTATTATTAAAAGTTAGATAAAGAAACATAAAACCCCAAAATTAAAAAAAAATTAATTAACTATTCTGGGGGAAAGAAATTTGTCCGAGTTTTTCCGACCCTGTAAGGCACGATTTTCAAAAAGAATCAAAAGGATTCAAAATTTTTACCAGGGCCCAAAACCATGGCAGGGTTACAATTCCCGCACTCTCCCTATTCACGAATTTTTCAATCTTTGAGTGAATGGAAGCTGTTTAAATTTTGTAAAGGACCCTTATTTGACAAACTTTTTTTAAATTATGGACACACACACACATTTACGGAATTACAAAAAAAAAAATCTGAAAGATAACTCTAAAGATAAATAAATGTACAGCTATATATATATATATATAGTAAATTACTGAGTTTTTGTGGAAAAGATTTAATTGTTTGAAGAAAGAAAATTGATGCACCTTTTTTCCCCTTTTTATAGTTCTATATATATAAGTAAAAAAGTCTTTCTTTATATGAAAAATATTTGGAGTCCGCAAAGAAAATTGTTTCAACTGAATGCTCAAAATCGTGTCTGAAAGTCACACATTAGCATTATACCCTGATTTTGCGATTGAAAAGGGGAGTGATGCAAGCACAGGGTTTGCATTAATTTTTTTATTTATCCTTTTTTTTTTAACATAATGAAGGGAAATACCCATATTTTATGTTGTCTTTTTTTTTATTTTAAAAATATGTTTTAAAAAACATTATATATAAAAACCCCGGGGTATAACGCACTTTGAACACAAAAATAAGTTTGAAATTTATGGGTGCGCGTTATCGCCGGGTTAAAAAAATAACTTTAAAATAAAAAAAAAGAGTTGATCATAGAAAAAAAATGAGACTTTTATATAGATGGGAATATTATTTATTTATAAGAAATGACATTCCCCATGAACTTAAGGGTTTGGGAATTCAAAATACACTATTTTTGCAAAGACCTGGGATAATACAAATAAATGACTTCAAAACTGGAGCATTTTGCACGTACAACAGGTTTTTTTGAAAAAGGGGGGGTGGGGTTATAGAATATACCAAAAAATTAAAAAAATTGAGCAAAAATATAGGTGCGCGTTATATGCCGGATTTTTGGGAAACATTTTTAAATTTTTGTATTTTGTTAAAAATAGTTATATTTTATGTTTGTTTATTTTGTGTTAAGAAATATTTTTAAAAGGATAAAATTAACCTTAAAAAAACGACTTTTTTTTAATATTATTGCCCCCTTTATTTCTAACTCGGCATGCATTGTCGCGGGTTTGGGAAATGTTTAAAATTTGTCCCCGTTCCCAATCATATTGGTAGATTGGTTTGGCACCCCGGCAAAAAGGTTATAACCCGTAGTGCATATAATGGTGCTGTAGTGTGTAGTCTTATGAGAAAAAGCTATTTTTCAGGGCAAGACGTAAAATAGCATTCATAAATTTCCCCAAAATTTTAAAAAGCTATAAAGTATATTTCCCAAAACTTTTTATCTTGTAGGAAAAATTTTTGCTGGAAAGTTGATTATTTAGCAAAAGATCAAAATGGGTTCCAACCAACGCACAGTAACTTGGTTAAAAAGGGCATCGGTTTTAAACAGATTAACTCATAATCCTGACCAAAGATTCATCGAAAATAAAAATTCCCGGGGACATAATTTCCAAATGGAAGGTATTCTTCAATTAAAAATTGAAATCTTAAATGGATATTTAGTTTAAAATCTGACGGAAACCATTTAAAACCGGGGTATAGATGGAACACCGAGAAAATATTCATTCAACGCTCTGGACAAATAATTACTTTTTTTTTTTTCCCTTGGGACCACTGTTTTGGAAATATTTTTAAAGCCGGGAAATGGATAATTTTTGATATTTTTCATTTAAGAATAAGGTTTCGTTTAAAAGGAAAAACAAAAAAATTTTAAAAAAAATTTTCAAAAAAAACTTGAATAACCCCCTTTTTTTTTTTTTAAAAAAAGCTTTATTGTATTAATATTTTTTTCCTTATTCAGCTCAACCTCTACAGAGGCTCAACAAAATTTTTGAAATGCAAACCAAGCGGTTTTCCATGTTTTACGAAAAAAAGAAGGGGGAAATTTTAAGAAAATACCCCATAATTATTTCAAATGGTTGTGACCTTTAAAATAATGTAATTTTTTAAAAATCATAGTTGAGCCCCCGTACAGAGGTCTGAGCTTATTCGGCAAAATATTAATTCAATAGAAGCATTTTTTTCAAAAAAGCTTTTAAAAAAAGGGTTTTTCTAAGTATTTTTTTTTTAAAATATTTTATTTTAAATAAAATTTTTTTTCGTCCAAAACAATTCGTATTTTAATCTAAAAGACACAAAAAATGAAAATTATCCCTTTATGGGTTTTTTCCATGGTTCAAAACGTATCGGATAAAAAAATATAACTA
>BMAV01024845.1:0-16252 GCA_019973955.1 Trichonephila inaurata madagascariensis
ATTTTTTTTTTTAATTTTTGGGTTTTTGTGTTGGCCAAGAAAACAGTACAATGTCAGTCATTTACAAAAAATTCAAATGAATTTAAAAAGAAACATACTCTTTTATTAAACTTACCTAACTTTTCTTTCAAAATTGAATTATTTATGTTGCAATTGTCTGACTGTTATGCAACATTTAATTCCTCGAAAGTTTCGGTTTTCGTACCTACTTTTCCAAACTTTCGTTTTTTAAGTGTTTTATTATTAAACTGAGGCATATTTATAAAATCATTTTGATAAAAAAACCGATTCTGCACAATAGCAAAAATTCGTTATATTTAACCGCTTAAAAAATAGCATGTAAGCTACCACAAAATAAACAGCTACAACTATTCTCTCACTTCTTTCCTGAATAAGCTGCTGATCAAAATGAATTCTTTTGATCAATTTAAACTATTTGATAAGACTGAAAAGTAGCATGTGTCTTTTTTTTTTATTTGAAAGGGGCGTGGTAGTCAGCTGTTTGAGGGTTTGACAAATGAAAACAACTTTTTTAAAAAAATATTAAAAATACTTCTAATTCAGCTAGAGCAAAAATTTAAATTGCATTAGGAAGAAAAAGAGTGGTATTTTATTTTCCAATCAAAATTGAAAAATCGATTTTTAATTCGATTTTCGTGAAGTGACCCCCTTAAAACTGGTCAGTTTATGCTAAATCTTTACCTCCTGAACGATGATGTGATTTCTAATATGTCGGTCAACTTCGATCATTCCTGTGATTTTATCGACATTTTCTACAACGGAATCGATAAAACCAAAATCGCCAGTAATTCGCTGTTGCAGTTTCAGGACTATAAACATCAGTCATGATTTCAACCACAAAGCTTGCATTTTCACCTTTATCAAAAAAAAAAACTGTAAAAAATTCCGAATTTTCCCTTTGTTGTCTTCTATTTTTAACAACCTATAACTTACAACTCAATGTACCAAACAAAAACAGCAAAATATTTTTTTAATATGAAATGTCACTTCTTCAATGACCATAAAACTGAATTTGCTGTTTCATACTTTATGAGATATGGATTATTATAGTAATCCTCCAAAGAAATAATGAATTTATTTTCCCCCAACATTATTTTCATTATCGACTATGCAATGAAGTTTAAAGTAACATATGAATTATTGCACATTTTAATGTTCAAATAGTTAAGAAATTTAATTCATTTGAAAAAGTTCAAACCTTTAAAATATGCATCACATTAAATTCTATCATATTCAATTACTCTTCAAGTAAAGGAATTGCTTCCTTTAAAAACTTATTCAATAGTTTAGTTAGTTTATTTAATATGGCAATATTTAATTTTAAATATATTTACTACATTGATATTACAAATTAAAATAATAAAAGACAGTTTAAAAATGTGATTTGATAAAAGATGTCATATAAAATTACACATGTATTACTATCATATTAATTGAATGGAATACTTTTATACATTTCTTTAATCCGGATGATACAATTATTTAAAAAAAATGGACAACGCGCGTTTATTCTCATTTAATTCATTAAAATTATCTTAAGTGGGCTTAATTGGATATTTAACTTTGATAAAAATAATTTCAATGCATAGATAAAATTCAAAAATATTTATTTTATATCTTTTTTTTTCTTAAGCAATGGTAATATAAATGTAAATCGTTTTCAGCTTGAATGAGGCATATTGTAAATTAATAAATGGAATTGCAGATTTTTAAAAACACATGCTATCCATTTATTTGATGTCTGTTTGTACTATATTTGTTTGCTCATTAATTTCGGCTTCTAAATTTGATCTTCAGCAATTTTAATCCTTTTTATATCACTTAATGAGTAGTTTTCTTATCAGTCTCAAGAGCAGTACAAATTCAATAAAATGATAATTTTTTGACATTATTTCTGGTAATTATGTTCTCCAAGCCCTTTAATTAATAGATATTAAAGCTTTCAAGTAATTTCACTTTTTTAAAATTTTATTCAGGTGACTGTTTTAAAAAAATATATTAAAGTAAATTGATTGAACTGGAGCTCATTTCATAGGATTCCTTTGTTTTCAGTTTCTTCTAATTTAATTAGCATTGTACTTTAGAGTCTAAAAGCAAATATCTACGCTATACAATTGTAGAAAATTTAAAATTTGTACAAAATGTATGGAAAATAATAAGTTTGTTTTATTTAAAAAATCATTACTCTTGATTTATTTTTTGAAAAATATTGAACATCAAATACTTGTCAAATTTATTTAATTATCGATTTAAAATAAGTGGTAATTTTTATTTTAGTGATTTCATAATATTTTATTTCCCTTATTATTAAATAAATCAGAGTGATTTCAATACATTTAACTTTGCTGAACTGAAAATTCTAAAGTCAAAGTAGTCCAATTCTTTCTTAGAAATAATTTATGAACAGTCAAAATATATTCACTAACTTTATACATTTTCTTAAATTGTAACACATTCTCATTAAAGAATAGAATCAATTATATAGCTGTTTCTTATAATTTGAAATTTTTTTATTTACCTCCTTGAACAATTTACATGAAAAGATAGGAACTGAATCTGCAGAGAAACAAGCAATACGCTTCTAAAAAAAAATTTGATGACCCTTTGGGGCCTATGCTTAAGAGAAAATAACAAAACATATAAACATGTATACAAATAAAAAGATAGTTTAGGCCATAACATCTCCCCTAAAACTAAATTTAGATGAATATAAAAAGTGTACACACACATACAGGTAGAAAGAAGCCTAAAATATCTAATAAAAAACTAAATTAAGATTAATGTAAGGATGATTTTTTTTTTAAATTTAACTCTTTTAACTTTTTTTTCCCGTACAATTGCAAGGATATTAAACAGTAAGGAAAATTATAACCTTCACACACACACACATCTGGTTTTTTAGTAATCATTTCTATTTATTGCAGTTTTATTAAAAAACTAAGAATTATTGTTAATACACCCACTGACCAATGAATTATAAACCACTGAGATTGACATTTGTATGCATGCTAGGGATGAAGTATGCAAATTTTTTTATGATTTTTTCAAGTTTTTTTGGAAATTTTTCCACTTGGTTACAATGTTAGTACTAGTAAGGTTTAAGAGTGCTTTTCACGATGAATAGAATAAAATGGGGAAAACGTGGTGAGTTTCAGGAAAAAAAACATTGGACATCTGAGGATTGGAAAGGGGTAATGTAGTTGGATAAATTACGCAACACCTTATTTTGCACTGATGGAAGACGTCGAAAATGGAAAGTATCCTATGAAGAAATTAATATATCTTGCCCTACTCACACTGTGAATGGGTTTGGTGGACGTATCACGATATGGGGCAAGCTCTGCTGGCATGGAAGTGGTGCCCTTATCTTCCTCGAGGAACACCATGAGATATCTAAATATACTGGCAGATCAAGGGCAAACTGCAATGTTGTATTTATGCCCTGATGACGACGAATACTTCAATAAAGATAAAGCAGCTAGACATCATACCAGAAGCGTTAAAATTGGTTTGCTGAACATCAACCTGACTTTCAACACCTTACCTGATCAACACATTGAAAGTTCATCGGAAATGTGTAGGGTATGATGCATAGGTGCATCCAACATCACTCTTATCTTCCATCCAGTTAACAAGATCTAAACAGCTGCATAGCCAACTCACGGTATTCTCAGGATGGAAAGGCACTTCAAAAGCATGTACCTCGATGTCCAAATGAATCAGAGAAGTTATCCGTGTAAAAAAGGTGATAAAATAAAATATTGATCTTTGGTTTCTATTTCACTTTTTATTTTTATTTTGATGTGGCATATATTACGTCTGTTGTAAACAATGCATTGATTTCAGCTCATTATTGAATAGTTTGTTTGTTGCGTTGCTTTTTAAGTTTAATCAGCACTTTATTGAGTTCAATGTTCGCTGTTTTTCATCAATCAAGAAAACTGCACTTCCATTGATTTTTATAATATATATGTTACTGTACAAATTTCATCTTAAATACGAGACTTATTCTAATGGGTATGTTTCAATAAATCTTAACAATATTATTATATTTTTTAAAAAAACCTCAATGAAACAATGAGATGTAAGTCTGTGGTAAAAAAAAAAAGAATAACGCAGTCTAAGAAAATAAATAAATATGTGTGCATAATTTTACTTCTCTGTAACGGATATGATTTGAAGTGGCATGAAAGTTTTCTTTTTTGATTTTTTCATCCATTAAAATGTTTACAGCCATTATATTCTGGGATGTTTGCTAATTTTTTCTATTTAGAGAAAATAAAAATTGTTTTTGTAGAAAAGCAAATATTTCTTCGGTAATCAAATAGTAATATAAGAAAATGCGTGGGATATGTTAAATAACTGTTATCTGTTATTTTCATGAAC
This sequence comes from Trichonephila inaurata madagascariensis, assembly GCA_019973955.1. Classification (NCBI taxonomy): domain Eukaryota; kingdom Metazoa; phylum Arthropoda; class Arachnida; order Araneae; family Nephilidae; genus Trichonephila; species Trichonephila inaurata. The sequence continues at coordinate 4,408 of BMAV01024845.1, forward strand.
AGAGGAAGTATTCTGTAAGCAATTATTTAAGTACATATTAAAAATAATATATAAAGTATTTGTTCTAAAATTTCTATTGTCAGTTTAGTTTTTCTGTTTAAACATAAGAAATACAATTTAAGATTACATAAAATTAGAATATTAAATTATAATTGTTTTAACATTATGCCTAGTTTAACAAAAAACCCCTTTTTTTTTTTTTGATATTTTTTTAATAATTCAATTTTATTATACTTCACTATCATAAATCACGAAATTAAATTTTCGCAAAATCTTAGAAAAAATTATTTAAACGTGGAGTAAAATATGCTAAAGTAAAATAAAAAAAAAATAAATAAAAATGATTTAAGGTTTTATTGTTGTACTATCTTAAACATATTAACTTGCCAAAGTAGAAAAAATAATTAAGAAATTCATTTGATGCGCTGAAAAAAAAAAGTAATGAAATAATTTATAACTGAACACAAACTTAAAATCAACTTTTGAATTTTCTAAAGGAGAAAATTGCGATTAGACCACTTGAAAAAGTGCCTCGAGTCGGTTTGTATTTTTTTGGTAACTCTTCTAAGTAAATTTATGATTCAGATACGGATATTGTATGCGAAATGTATGTAGATAATAGGATTACATGTTCAAATGATTATACGAAAGTCTCACACTTATTTATGCTAATTCAAATGAAATTCTTTAACCCAATAATTTTAAATTTTTAGACCATAAAAAACATTTAGATCTACAATCTATATTCTGTTGGTTCATGTTTTTACTTAAACTTGATTTTTATTAACCTAACTGTATTAACGTGAAAACATTTAACTTGTGTATTAGTGAAAAAAATTAATAACTTGAAACTTTTTTTTTTTTTTTTTTTGGTTTCTAGAAATTGTACAAATAGTTTATTCCTAAGAGAAAATATTTGAATGCACACACGCTAGTATTAAATACTTTTAAATTTCATGTAGTTAAGGTATCCGACTACGTTCAGAACTGTGATTTTGCAAAAGCGCGTAAATGGATAATATTTATGATATTTAGTGTCACTCAGATTAGACTACATGTATACAATTGTTCTAAGGACATTATGACAAAAAAATTATTTAAATACAATATTTTGGCAAAAAATTAAATTATAGAATAACCTTTTTTCCAAATGTTCTCCTTGTGTAGAAAATGCTTCCATTATAATAATATTTTGTCTGTCTCAGACCTCTCTACAGAGACTCAACTAGAATTTTTGAAATGCATAACTCGGGAGTCGGTTTATCCATGTTTTACGAAAACAGAAGGGAGAAATTTTAAGAAAATACGCCGATACTTATTTCAAATGGTTGTAACTTTGAAAATAATTTGAATTTTCAAAAATCAAAGTTGAGCCTCTGTACAGAATCTGAGCTGTATACAGCAAAATATTAACATTAGAAGCATTTTGTCAAAGGAACTTTTGGGAAAAAAACAAAGACAGTAGCCCTAAAATAATTTTATCATAAAGTCCTTAAAACAATTTATACATGTATTCAACTAAAGTGACCCAAATATCATGAAAGTTATCAATTTATCTCTTTTAAAACATGGGTTTTGGCGTGAGTCGGATACAAACATCAGGACCCTTAAAAGATATCCGTGCACTCGAAAAAACGTCCTTCTTCAAACCCATGTAACTTAGCAATAAAACAAAACAATAATTTGATATTTTTAACACGTCATAATCATACATATTTTCATTATTTCTCAAATGTTCAGCAAATTTGAGAAAGCATTTTAAAAAGTTATAAAGGAATAAATGTTGGGCAATTTTTCAAAAATTTGAAAGTCAGTATTTTACACCACGCAGGATTCTGAAGAACAAAATTGATCAAAATTAACAAAATTAATTTTAATTGGGATGAAAATGTTCACTATTATAGTTATACTAACTTTTTAAACATTTAGAGGAAGAAATATTTTGTTAATATTTTTTTTTCTGAAAATTGATGTATAAGTTATGAAGAACCTTATTTTGAGCAAGTGTATGAAATTTCAAATTGATATTATAAATAGTTTCTGAGAAATCCTGCCAGCAAGTTAAAATCTTTTGTTTTGCGAAAGTAGTAGTTAAAGATAAGAAAAGAGATGTGTTTTCATTTAAGTTTTACTACTTATTTCTCAATAACTTTGAATGTTTTCACAGTATCAACAAAATGTTGGTACCAAAATGCTCAAAAATATTAAGACTTTAACGTATTTTTTTTTTTTTAAAAAAACTGAAAAATTTCCAATGTAAGAGTCCTGAGAGGCTTTAAAAGAGATTTATCTTTTCAATAACAATTTTTTTTCTAAAGCATTAAGTGAATTTTGTAAGCGTTCATATTCTCTTCCGAAAGTTTAAAGGGAAATTTAATGAGATATTATGTATACTGTGTGCTTAACTTTCAGTGGAACAATATATTACTCAATCATATATATATTCGTAGATCTAATTTAATATTTCATATATATTTAATGATTTTAAACATCTACTCCATATGTATGAGAATGGATAGTTTAATAAGTAGTGATTATTGATATTAGAAGTAAATTTCGTCCTAGAAATGCATGATGATATCTCTCGTTAAGACCGCTTCGCTTATAATAAGAGACATGTTACTTATAATGAATATCCCAAACATATAATCTTTAACAAATTTACTTAAAATATTTGAATAATAAATAATAAAATAAATTAGATTTGTAAAATGTTTAACTCAAACCAAATGCAACAAATAAGGATTACAATAACTACTTGTGATTTTTAACCTATGGACATTTCACCATTTCTCGGGCAGTGGCTCTAATAAGTCTAGTGACATAACCCATTACACCAAATGGAAGGCTTCTACCTCTTACAGATTTCACTTTCGTCACCCTCTCTACATGGCGATTCTTCAGTGGTAACTATTATTGAATGCAGGAATAATAGTTTTCCTTAAACCCTTTTGCGGGCAGTGGCTAATAGTTCTAGCCACATAACAAAAACTTTTCCTCCAAGTGGGCGGTGGTTATTTAATCTATCCATATGTGTTAATTGAAGCTTAAACGCTTAAAATTCAATACAGATGGCAGCACGATACCTTTTTTGGCATTTCATGTCCTTTGATGGGTAGAAGCATTTTTTCTTGGTTTAAATCTAGAAATTGTATTTTGATTACTACAAATAAAATTTCGGATATGTGAAAAAAAAATTTCAACAAGTCTTAATTATACATTTCCCTCATCTGAATGAACTAAGCAAAACTTGAATTAAAAAAAAAAAAAGGTTTTATTTAGGTTTCAGGAAAACTTTAATATCTGGATAGAGGCTCTATCCACTGCCCAGATAGAACACAAAAATGACCTTGAACTTTTCGCTCTTACTGCACTCGACAGGGAGCACTTAGAATCACGTGAGAATTTGGGGGTGGGAAATATAAAAAAAACTCTGTTTACAAAATGAGTTCCTAGATTCTTGGGTTCGAAAATTTTCATTATTCATGTATATCATTTCATTCATTCATATATATATATATATATATATATATATATATATATAAATTAGAATTTCCGTTTTATAAGATTATTGTACATTGATTTGTATTATTATTATCAACGAAAAGTACAATTTGCGTATATGTGTGTGACAATGCCTAGAAAAAACTTATCCGTTCAATAGGATTTTGCTATTTTTTAAAGATAACCATCAGATGATGATTCAGAAGCCTCGAATAATTGTGATACTGATGATGAAGATTACTTTGAAAATGTTGCTAAATGTAGAAATATTCTTTCAGATGAAGAAATTGATGAAATGCAGTGTCCTTATATTTCCCAGCCAAAAGAAAAATGGGGTAAACTATATAAAAATTTAGATCTCCTCCAGAATTCCAGAATTCACGGAAACAAATCTCAGTCAAAACAAAAGGTGGTCTGTACAGGAGAGGCTTTCTTTGCAGAACCAGAAAATACTTTCACCGCTTTCGATTATTGTGTCGGTAATGCAACGTACCGCTGTGCCTTTAATTATCCTACTTGCTTTGAAAAGTTCCACAGTAAATAGCTTATCAAATCTGTGAAATAACAAATTTAAATCCTCAAAAAAATTACTTTATTTTTAACTTTTTATTCAAAAATTAAATAAAATATAAACGTGGATATATACCAATTTCAATGTATATTTTATTAAGTATTCTATATTCTACAATTATTTTATTATTATTTTAATACAATTGTACTAAGTATTTAATTCTTATTGAAAACGCTATTAGCATAAATGTTAATTATTCATAAAAAGTTTTTTGTAATAGGATTCATTATTTCTGTTCTGGAAAATAAGTTAAGGTATCCGACTGCGTTCGGAACCGTGATTTTGCAAAAACGTATAAATGGATAAAATTTATGATATTTAGTTACATTTAGATTATAATATGTACATAAAATTGTTTTAAAAATAGTATTACAATAAAAAATTATTTAAGTACAATATGTTGACAAAAAATGAACACAGAATGACCAATTTTCAAAATATTCTCCTTCTGTGAAAAATGCTTCTATTATGATAATATTTCGACTGTATATAGCTCAGACCTTGGTACAGAGGCTCAACTAGAATGTTTGAAATATATAACTTAGAAGTGGGTTCATCCACGTTTTACGACAACAGAGAAGAGAAATTTTAAGAAAAAAACGCCAATATTATTTCATTTGGCTGTAACTCTGAAAATAATGTGAATTTTTCAAAAATCATAGTTGCGCCTCTGTACAGAGATATGTGATATATACAGACATTAAATATTATTATTATAGAAGCATTTTTCACAAAAGGAGAACATTTTGAAAAAAAGGATATTCTAAGTTACTTTTTTGCCGAAATATTGTATTTAAATATTTTTGCTGTCAAAATGTCCTTAAAACAATTTTATACATGTATTTTAATCTAAGTGACACTAAACATTATGAAAATTATCCATTTATGCGCTTTTTTAAAATCACAGTTCCGAACGTAGTCGGATACCTTAAATGCCTTAAATGCGCAGTGGCTATAAAGTCTAGCCACCATCCAGGGAAAAAAACTCTGATCATATAATTTTTTGGAACTAAATAATGCTTGTAGAGGATGAGAACATTACGTTTATCAAGTACTTTATCACATAAAAGTGTATTTATCTTTGTGCCCTCGAAAGGATTAAAAGCAGGATCCGATTCAGGCAGATGCTCTTCTGGTAAAGTTTATCGGACCTCAGTATCCATTCCATAACGTTGTCTAATGCTTCTATCCCTTTTATTCATTCTATCAGCTGTCCTTTATCTCGTTCGTTCATTCAATTTCTTCTTAAATACCAATATCATTTGCAGACTCCAAAATTATTTTCTAAGGCATGCTTCACATATCAAATATCGTAGCAAAGTAATTCAAATGTTACTAAGGGAAAAGTGCGTGGGAACTCATTATAGCTTAAAAGGAGAATGAATATTAGAGAATCTTAATAATTTTAGAATTAGTCACCCCTTTAGCTCCTCCCTATATGTTCCCCTCAACCAGTGCTTTAAATACCATGGACGGATATATACGTATTTCCCGAGTACGATAATTTTCTTTGTGTTGATATCTGTAAAATTATTCTGAAGGCTTTGCAATGCAATATAACCTTATCAGTGTTCACTAAAGATTTTTTTATTTTTGAGAAGAATTTTCTTATTCAATATCCTTCTCTTTCAACCTCACCCCAATACACCGCATACCCGTGCCTATGTGAAGAATGGTGTCTTTGGGGAGCAAATAGTGTAAACTTTAATCGGCTGTTAAAGGGTTAAAAGGAAAATATTTAAGGAAAAGATTTACATATCCCAAAAATAACTTGACTGGTAACATTTTGCAAATAACTTAAAGAAATCAGAATGCTAAAATAATAATAATAATAATAATTCGTAAGCATCTCTGTTAAAGAATCTTTAATTATTAATTAATGTGAGTAAGGTGATTTGTAAGTATTTGTCTAAATTTCAGTAATAAGTAACTTCCACATAAACAAACATATGCAGAAACAGACATATGCAAAATTCATTTACATATAAGGTTAAATTTTATTATGCAATATTTTAAAGGAATATGTTTTAAATACCATCAATTTTCGTTTGCTCGTTTCTTGAAGAAATATGTAGAATTATTGAGCTTTATATAAAATTTTTCATGAGTTAAGATCATTCTATCTTTAAAAAAAGGAAAGAAATTATTATTTCATTTAAAAATAAGTTTTAATAAATAAACCAGTAGCGCATATATGTTTCTCTTGGAAAGGGAATTTACGCTACAAAACACAAATTCAAAAGTCCCTAGGAGAAATATCTGGAGGAAAAATAAAACTATGTGGACCTTTGCGTGGGCTGAACTAACAAACCTTACCCTTGTATACGCCACTGATAGCTGAGAATATTAGACTAAAGAACTTTTTACTCTTAAAGCAAAATAATAACTTAAAATTCAGAAAATATATATCACAGGAATATTATCAAACTTTGATAAAAACAATTTTTGTAATCAAAATTATTTTCGCAAAAAAACATTAAGATATTGGAGTGCCATTGAAATTCATGAACAAACATGATACATGTTTCTAAAAATATGTACTCCAAAATAAGAATAAAAGGTCTAGCATGAAAACAAAATTGAACTGAAAAGACTATTTTTTTCTTTCTAAAGAAACGTAAGTTTTTAATAATTCCAATGCATATACTTTTGCATTTCTGTAAATATTCAAGAAGCTAAGGATTTATAGATCTAAAAATAGTAGATGATAAACATACATACACACACACACATATATATAAACAAATACATACACACATATATATATATAATAAATATGGCGCTTGTGCTAACACTCGTGTGTGTGTGTGTGTGTGTTGTGTGTGTGTGTGTGTTGTGTGTGTATGTATGTGTGTGTGTTGTGTGTGTGTGTGTGTGTGTGTGTGTGTGTGTGTGTGTGTGTGTGTGTGTGTGTGTGTGTGTGTGTGTGTGTGTGTGTGTGTGTGTGTGTGTGTGTGTGTGTGTGTGTGTGTGTGTGTGTGTGTGTGTGTGTGTTTTGTGTGTGTGTGTGTGTGTGTGTGTGTGTGTGTGTGTGTGTGTGTGTGTGTGTGTGTGTGTGTGTGTGTGTGTGTGTGTGTGTGTGTGTGTGTGTGTGTGTGTGTGTGTGTGTGTGTGTGTGTGTGTGTGTGTGTGTGTGTGTGTGTGTGTGTGTGTGTGTGTGTGTGTGTGTGTGTGTGTGTGTGTGTGTGTGTGTGTGTGTGTGTGTGTGTGTGTGTGTGTGTGTGTGTGTGTGTGTGTGTGTGTGTGTGTGTGTGTGTGTGTGTGTGTGTGTGTGTGTGTGTGTGTGTGTGTGTGTGTGTGTGTGTGTGTGTGTGTGTGTGTGTGTGTGTGTGTGTGTGTGTGTGTGTGTGTGTGTGTGTGTGTGTGTGTGTGTGTGTGTGTGTGTGTGTGTGTGTGTGTGTGTGTGTGTGTGTGTGTGTGTGTGTGTGTGTGTGTGTGTGTGTGTGTGTGTGTGTGTGTGTGTGTGTGTGTGTGTGTGTGTGTGTGTGTGTGTGTGTGTGTGTGCATAATTATTTTATTGTATGAGTTCGAGGATAGAATGTACGCTATAATGAATATTTATCATACACTGGAACTAATTTAAGATTATTTCAATGAGATATTTGTTCTTGTTTAGACTAACTCTCTTAGAAATTAATTTTAATTTAATGTGTGCAAACTGTACAATTTTTGCTTGATGTTAAAGAACCGTATGTAAATTTGGAACACATTCTGAGAAACTGGAATATTTTAATTTTAGTATAATGTTATTACGTAATATTCTTATTTTGGCAAGAAAAGTCGCGGAAAAATCAAATTAAAGTTGTGAATTTTTATTGGAGATATTAACTTTCATAAAACTGCCTGAATAATTGTAATTTTTTTTTGTAAAATAGTAATTATTGTAGAATGACCAATTATTACTGCAATTGTAAATTTATTTGCCAGTTTCAATGCGAATCTTTTTTTTTCATTTAAAATACATCTCAAGCACATTTTTATTTTCCTTCCATAGGAATGTGTTTAGCATTACAATATTATTAATGCAATACCTAATACATTTTCTCTTAAAAAAACCTAAATGACTGATGCTTCAAACAAATTAGCTGTAGAAATAAATTATATTTAGTTCAAAGATTTAATTCTGCTAACTTGCTGGCATCTATCTCAATTTGAATTTAAATTTTTAAAACAATTATTTAACAAATAAAGACTTTTAGAAATTATAATATGTTAAAACAATAAATATATAATCTTATTAGTAAATATGTATATAAGTTCATTGTTTGAATAATTGATTTTTTCTCAATTACTGATTTTTCTGTAACGAACTAATTTGTAGCAGTCTATGTCAGTGTCCCGCAACCTTTTTATCGCTGCGGACCGTTCAACATTTGTTAATTTTACCGCGGCCCACTGAAGTGAAAACGTTGATTGTTTATATTTTAGACTGTTTTGATTTAATAATTTTAATTCAATTGTACTTAATCGTGGCATTAGAATAGAATATAGCTACACCCAAAAATGAATATAAAGTGATTTAACAAGGAATATAAATTGATTTTCCTAAAAAGTAGCTCAAATCAAAGGAAACATACCACAGTAAATAATTTAATGTTTCTTGTGCGGCCCAGTACCATGTGATCCACGGCCCGGGGGTTGCGGAACACTGGTCTATGTGATTGTGTACCTTCTCTAAAAAATATAGCATTAATTAAGAATCTGTTAGCATAATAAATGTACTTCTAAGTCCTCGTTATATGTAATATATTCATATTTAAATTTAAAAATTTAGTTTTTGTCCTAAATTATATTAGTTGTATATACATTTTTAAGTTATAAAACTTAAATAATATTTATGTATAAACTCCAAAAAACATTAAAGAAAATCATTACAATATTTTCAAATACTTTGTTACTTTAAATTATAGAACATTTTTCACAATGAATGATACAACTGGGATATCAAAATAGAACATTTTTAAATGAAACAATGCATTAAAAGCCAAATAATTTTTTCATGTATGCGAGAAATTGGCTCAATTTTCAATATATTTGCTATTTGCATATTGACTAAATCGATCACTGAAAGTATTCCAAAAGTTCCTGGAGAAGAAAAAGAGTCCAATTTATACATTATTTTCCCTAGTAAATTGTAGAAAGACAGAAACGTTAGTACTTTAAACATTTTTTTAAAGAAAGTCATTTCTTTCAGATGGTCTTTTTTTATGAACTCTATGTGCAATATACCGTACCAGGCAAAGTTTACAGTTCGAAGCACTTAATCTCCGAAGGCAGTTTTTATTTATTATTTTAAAACTGACTCTTAAATGGAACACCAGAAATTTAAATTGGCATGGAGACAATGAGAAATCTAAAGCCGAAGTCAAATTATTCAACAAATATTTCATATTTTTTCATGCTATGTTGGTTGACAGAGACGATTTCATTCTAAATTCCTTTCGAGTTATTTCCTCGAATTCTTCGCTACGCCTATCGTTTATTTCAGGAAAGATATTTTTCCTTTTATTTTGCATTGCATTAATGATGGATTTAACTAATAATTTTATGTTATAGAATTGTTCTTACTGTTTTCACAGCTTTACCAACAGGATTTAACCCGGGATAAGCTGCAAATTCAATACTAGCGTTAGTGGTCACGCGGGATAACTGAAACACACCATTCCTTTTTTTTATAACTATTTTTATTGCACACCATACAAATCGTAATTCCAGTGAATAATCTAATTAAGAGAAAGTATATGTACCTAATTTTAAAGATTTTCAATTTTTCTTTAATAATTTGACAAACCTCCAATCAAATTGAATAAAAATCTTTCAAATGTGCGGGACTTTAATAAAGGACACAAATGGACACTTTTCACTTGCAATACAGGAATATTAATTGCAGGTAAAACCACGATATTTTGCTCAAATTATTGTAGTTTTACTGTCCTTTGATGATCTATGAATAATATTCAACGCTGTCTTGCTTGTTTCTTTTTGTCGGGGCGTAGTGTCTCTTGTGGTATATAGTTTTATAGTTAGCATTTGAAAACTTTCCTTTCAATTCAAAAGTTCATGTTCATCGCTTTTCAAGTTTATTCTCGCTATCATGATTACTAGACCATATTTTATCAGTTTCTTCACTTGCCTTATTAGTTTCAAATTCATCCAATAGAAATCACACAAAAATAGAAATCAATTTCTTTAAATTCTGTTCATTTACATTACTATGATTTTTGAAAAATTCACATTATTTTCAGAGTTACAACCATTTGAAATAATTATCAGCGTATTTTCTTAAAATTCCTCCCTTCTGTTTTCGTAAAACATGGATAAACCGACTTCCGAGTTATGCGTTTCACAAATTCTAGTTGAGCCTCTGTACAGAGTTCTTAGCTGAATACAGGCAAAATATTAGTACAATAGAAACATTTTTTACAAAAGGAGAACATTTGGCAAAAAAGGTTATTCTAAGTTCATTTTTTGCCAAAATATTGTATTTAAATATTTTATTTTGTCATAATGTCCTTAAAACATTTTTATACATGTATTCTAATCTAAGTGACACGAGATATCATAAATATTATCCATTTACACGCTTTTTCAAAATCATTGTTCCAAACGTAGGCGGATACCTTAAGAGATTTATTTAGTAAATTAAGATTTTTAAAATTATATTAAAGGTTAAATGTAAAATGCGATACCTTCTTATATACATGTGTTTGGAAGTTGAGGTGAGTGTGTAATCCTTAGATTAAATGTTAAAAGATTTTCTGCTTTAATAGTAAAATGATTAGTTTAATATCTACCATTTACTTTGTCGATTTAGAATGAATTCATGGAATTTAATTCAATTTATTTGCAAACATTCGAGAAAAAATATAAATATTGACAAACGATACTTCTTTTAAATTTTTTTCCTGTTGGTTTAAATTACCTTTCAGGCTACATTTTTCTACAGGCGCATTCATTATAATCAGAGCATTCATTATCTAAATACCATAAAATGAAATTTATTGGTCTAGTTCGTGGATACCATAATCGGGCTGTAAATGGCTTCATTTTATGCATTATAACTACAAGCATTAAATAAATAGTTCATTGTTGGAACTCTTTTGTGTTATGAATGTATTTATCCCGATTGTTAAAATGAATCTTTTGTTCAAATTCGTTATTGAAAAGTTCAATTTTACGATTCACTTTATATGCACAGGAATGAAAATCGTAGCTGTGATTTTATGCTTAATAAATATCAGTTTGGGATAACCATTGCTTATGAAAAGGAATCTATTTTTGAAAATCAAATTTTTTGTTTGATACCCATAAGAATTATAGTAAATGGTTTTGTACGTGAACTAAATTAATATTTTCTTAATTAAGCCACACATTTATATTATATTCTGCATAATTTAAAACATTAAAATGTACATTTTGGATCAAAAAATTTAAAAAAATCAAAATTACGTCTTTAGAAGAGGAATAAAAAAATTTTATTTAGTAATAATAATTTAGAAAATTATATTTGTTCACCAATAATACGAGTTTTTGATATTATAGCTCAAAATTTTATGCAATATTAGAATTCGTTTGGAAATAGTTTAATTTTGGGCAAGAATCTTTTTTCCAAAAAAGAAGTAAGTATGATTTCAAACTTTAAGTAAGTTAATATTATTTATCATTACAATTTCAATTATTGCCCAAGGTTTATAACAAGATGTGAATAACTTTAATTCAAAAAATAATGAAAATCTAAATTAAAAAAAAATATTTGAAAAACACAAAATA
>BMAV01024846.1:0-16180 GCA_019973955.1 Trichonephila inaurata madagascariensis
TTTCCAGAACTTCTATAAGGTCCCGGGGTAACGAAACGTCGTTGTTATTCCGAACTTCATTTGTATGTTAAAATCAAATATTTTTGAAATAAAAGTAGTAAATAGTGTACAGTATGTTAAAAACGTATACCTCCGATATCTAATTCGTAAAAGCATAGAACAAATTAAATTCTTAGCTTGTTTAGCCTATTTTGATTTAATTAGTACGCACACATGCATCCCCGTACACACGCAAACACACACACAATGTTAAAAATCGCCATTTTGCTACGGATTGCGAATAGTGATTCCCAAAGTGGTTTATATCGACCCCCAGGGGTCTAAGAGCAGGGTAGGTGGATGTCTATGGAAGTGACACTCATTTAACTAGATGGAGATTTTAATTTTAAAACAAAATTTAATCAAGTGGAAACCAAATTTTACCTATTTAACAGATTTATTTACTACATTTAATAACTACCGACGGTACATACAAGTACCACTACTTTAAAATTACATACAATAACCATTTTTACGAATACTCTGACGATACTTAGCAGAAATATTCTTTGGAATCCACTCTTCCAAGATTTTTGGCAGTACGGGTTCTATTATAAGTATTTTAGCGGGGAAGGTGAATAGTTTTGTAGCAGAAATTGAGTTTTCATCTGACGGCGTTTTCAGCGGATTGCGAATATTGTCATTTTTGTTTCGTAAAAGTAGTTAATGTCAAAAGGTAAATGTCTTATTTTTTTTTTCTTTCTATGTTAATGAAAACCTTAGAAAACGATTTGACTGTTTATTTTAAGTGAACTGTGTATATAATTAATTTTACAGTTGAATATCTTTAATTAATTAATTAGCTCTAATGGATTAAATTTCCAAAAGTTGAGTATTTTTTTTTATGTATATCCCTTAATTTTCAATGTAGTGATTAAAAAAAAAAAAATTCATGAAAAAAAACCTGCAGTAAATCATAATGCGCTAGATAAAGGGTTGATGAACCTAATTTGCATTTGCAAGGTGACAGCACAGATTTTATTAAAACAAGAACCATTTCACATGATCGTATTAAAATTATAACAGGGACTGAACGGAATAAGCACTAACGAAGATCTAAAAATGAAGTTTAGAAACGGATGTCAGCAATTTTGGCTTTAAAAAGACAAACCTCTTCTTTGTCCCGAATTATGGAATATCGTAAGAAAGCTTTTAATTGCTTTTCTAGAGAGGAGGAGTTTCAGCGTGGTTGCCAATTTAAAAAAACTGGACACTACTAACAGAAAGGATTAACACTAGATTTCCTAAGGAAATCATTTTGACTGCTTTTTAATTTTAATTAGAAAAACAATTATGTATATAATGACAAAATTTCTTAGAATTTTTTAGAATATATTTTTTTTTCAAGTGAAGTTCATTTTTTTATTGTTAATATTTACTAATAATTTGTTATATGACTGTAAATAATATAAAATATATTAAAAAAAGTAATTTTAAACAAATTTTTTTACACGTTAGTTATTGTTTCACAATGCAGTCATTTTGACTGCTTTTGGGCAGCATAGGTATATACTAAGTTTCAGTTTTTCTAGGGTTAAAGGTTAAACCTGACAAGATTGCTACCAAATGTAGAAAATTTATTATTGTAGCACTAGATTCATCCCTCCCAAAAGAAAATCCATTGTTTGTTGTTTAGTTATTTTACGTAATAGTTATTTTATGTATTAATTAACTTTTAACCGAATTAATTAACATGTGCTTCTTAAGTTATAACACTAAACATACCAACACTTAATATATACCTATTTCTACCATAGCAAAAACAGTCTTTTGTTCGGTTGGGGTATGTTTAGTGTGTTAAACACTAAGCTTGATTGCAGTTAGGAATTTAATTCTTTAAAGTAGTAGTAGTTCCAGATGTCAAATAGACATTTAAGTTGATAAATTTGCAAAAATACAATATTAATTAAGCAGGGTCTACCCCAAACCGAAAAACAGAGCAAGTAGTCTATAAGACAAAAAAGTTTGGGAACCTATGGATTAAGTGGAGAAATGTAATTTTGTGAATTTCTATTCATATTAAGTAAAAGTGGAGTATTTAAAATTCTTATCGAACTTAATATGAAAAGCATAAAATCTTCATTATAAATTTTGAATTTTAAGAGAATAGAGTAGCTCTATAACAAAATAATACTCATTTAAATGTTTCGTTTAGACTTCCATCTCGTTGAATTCTATCGATTATATAAAAAATCAATTTTTAATTGCAAAATTCTGTATAGGCTTCCTTTACTGAGAAAGTAACATTTTGAAAACAAAAGCTTCTTTTGGCCCAATCGTTCAAGACACGTAAAATGTCAATGTTGAGAGCTTACTAAATATAGACAAGATTAAATAAAAGACGAAAGAATAATGCGCATGCTCTATCGACCTAGAAGCTATCGAAAAACGTAGATGTAAGGAAATTATTGATTTGTAAGTCTTCTCGACTAGATGAAGATAACCATCGCTGGAAATTAATTATTGGCATACAGTATATTTAGAGTATTGATTAAAGGTTCTCAAAATACTGATTTGATGTTTTAGAAGAAATAATTAGAAACTGACTTAAATTTTTTGTTTGGCTGTCAAAAATTTTTCCTTTTCCCCAAAAAAATATTTATATCTGCTTTTTTCTTTGTGCAATAAAAGTTTTAATAAAAAAAATATTTTTACAAAAAAATTAAATAAAAAAGAAATGCGACCAGCCTCCAAAAATTGAACGACACATAATTTCAGAATATCAAATTTTACGCATCTGCGTTTTTCCGTTTTTGTGCTACACCAAAACCATAAACTCTTTTATTAGAATAGGTTTTACCTTTAGTCAATAAATAAAAGAGCAAAATTAAATTAAAAAAAAAACCAACTGCAAAACAATTTATGCTGAAAACACATAATTTAAATATGATTTGTAACCTACATTTATTTTAAAATAAATGCGTTAGAATATGAATCTTAAGAGTAAGGTTGCCCAGTTACGTAACGTACACCCCCTGCATTGGGGGACCGGTTTTCTAGGGGCCAATTTACCGCAACCCGGTACGGATTTTTTGGGCCCCCTAAATGAAAATTTTGCCGGGGGCCTAAAAACCTTGGGAACTTGCCTTTTTATTTAGAGGGGGGGGATTTCTTAAAAATTTGGGCAATTTTAAGAAAATCAAATTTTTGGGAAAATAAATTGTATTATTTTTTGAACAATTTTTTTAAAAAATTCTTGAAGGAAAATTTGAAATTTTTAAATAGAATTAAATTTTAAATCCCAAAAGAAATTTTTTAAAATATAAAAAGTAACCTTCCACCCTCATCCGCCGGGAAAATTATCAAATTACCTTCCCAAAAATTTTAAAAGGGGGTTTTCCCGGGAGGGCCCCCCCTTTTTTCCAGGGGTTCCCCAAAGCCCTTTTACCCCCTAAATTCCATTTTGTTTTCGTTAATTTTAAAAGGCCAAAGGGCCCAAAACCTGGGGTTTTTGAAAAAGGGGCTTAGGAAATTCCCTGAAATTTTTAAGCCACTGTGTTATTTAAAAAAAATTTAAAGTACATTTTTTAATTAAAATACTGTTCCAATTTTACTGTAAAATTAAAATAAATTGAAATATACTCTTCCTGATTCTAGAAACAAACATTTTTTTTAAGATACAGTAACAGAAAAATAAAGGACGCATATATGCCTGCGGGATTTTATTCAAAAAAAAAATCTCAAAAGCTTTAGAGACTTGTGGAAGATTCAAATGTTTAGAATTCAATGCTTTTTTTTTTAGATGACTGAAATTTACTTTTGAATAATATGGAGTTTACTTAATTTTTAAACTAAATCCCCAATCTCTCTTAAAAATGTTCAATGGAATACAAATTTAACCCCCCTTTTGCCTTTGGGAATGGGTCAAAAGGTCCAAACCACATATTAAAAAAATTTTTTTCCAAAGGGGGGGTGGATATTTTAGCCTATCCACATGCGTTAATTGAAGCTAGAACGCATAAAAATCAGTACAGAGAGCAGCACGATACATTTTTTTTGCATTTCACGTCCTCTGATGGGTAGTTAAAACAGTTTTTCTTGGTATAAATCTACAAATTGTATTTGGATCACTAAAAATAAAATTTCTGATCTTTGAAAAAGAATTTCGACATGCCTTAAGTATACTTTACTCTCATCTGAATGAATTAAGCAAATGTGCAATTTAAAAAAAAGTTTTTATTTAGGTTTTTGGAAAGCTTTTATATGTGGATAGAGAGGCTCTATCTACTGCTCACATAGAACAGAAAAATGACCTTGAAATTTTCGCTCTGCCTCTTCGAGAGAGAGCTCTTAGAATCACGTGATAATGTTGGGGGTGGGAAATATAAACAAACTTTGTTTACAATATGTGGTACGAGATTCTTGGGTTCGAAAATCTTTCATTAATACTGTTCTGCTCGGAGAGAGCGTTTGCATATTATTGAGGTGCATAAAATACTTTGAATACTTTTTACTTATAGATATGTGTATATCTTTAATTAGAATTTTTCCATTTCATAAGATTATTGTACATTGATTTTTATTATTATCAACGTAAAGTAGAATTTGAATATATTTGTGTAACAATTCCTAGAAAAAACTTATCTGTTCAAGAGGCTCTTGCTATATTTGAAAAATTGCCAACAGATCTTGCCAACAGCCTCTAATAATAGTGATACTGATGATGAAGATTATGGGAATCAAAGGCTTGCCTAGCTATAGGGACTACTGGTCAAATTCTCCTGATGATGTATATGTCTCAACAAATGTCAGTGAAACGTTTCGTATATATATTCTCTCTTTCACATTTGCATATTAATGATAATTCCTTACAGCCGAAGAAGGGCAGTGATTATTTTGACAAACTATATAAAATACCAAAATTAAAATATTAAATGTGCATATATACCAATTTCAATGTATGTTTTAGTAAGTATTCTATATTGTACAATTATTCTATTATTATTTAAACAGAGATTAAGGTTTTTTTTAACGAATCGATGGACGAATTTTTAATCGTTTTTTTTTATCGATGAGAGTAGCATTTAAAGAATAAAGATTTAATTAAGAGTCACTCGAAATAATAGTTTTCGAATTCATTTTAGTGGAAATTGGAACAACTTTGCCAGATTTTCAAAATTAATATTGCGTTCTTATTACATAACTTATCAAAAAAGTAATTTATTTTAATACATCATAATATTAGTTTGAATGAATCTATTTTTTTCATATATGTAAACCGTTTTACCCTTTTGATCGAACACTTTGACTCTAAATTATAGGTACATTTCGAATTTAAAGAATAAAAACTAAATATTTTTCGAACGCTTTGAAAATTTAATGATTCATAACAGCAAACAGGTTCCTGCATTATAACTATCTCAAAATATTGTAATATTAAAACATTTTTTTAAATATATTAAAACATTTTTCTTAGCCTCAATTAATGCTTCTAATTTGAGTACTGTTAGTTAAAAACATTCATATTATAAGCTTTTTCTCTTACTGGTTAGATTTTTAATTCGATAAGGGGACAAGGTACCTTGTGCATATTTTTTTATTTACATATTTATGTAAAAATATTTACAGGTATCCCATTTGAACACACATGAAATATATATTTCAAAAAATAAACATAATTTTAAACAAATTTTTTAAATTAAAATTTTTAAAGCATATTTCAAAATTTTAAAATTTTTATTAAATATTTTTGAAAAAAAACTTTTCTAATATTCTTAGAAATGTTCCTCACCATTCTCTGCTCATAGAATTAGTTTTACAAGTCCTTTTTTTTGTTTTTTTTGTCGGATATTATGAAAAACAGGAAAAAAAACAGCTGTAACTAATTTTGATGATTTTTCAAAAACAATCCACTTTAAACGTTATTCGATGCACAGAATCTGCAAACATATTGTACAAAACAACTAGAAAATGTTTCAAAATTTTATATTGAGTATGAAAAAGCCACAACATTTTAAATACACGATTATGGTATGTACATATATCCCGTATATATTTTAACTTCGATTTTCGCTTCGATTTATTGTTATTTTTAAAAATTTAAATAATCGACTAAATAATGTAGCTAGTGTCGAAGATTCGAAATAGGTACCCTCTGATTCGTAAGCACGTAACATACCACTAGTCAAAAGTGATCACTCCTGTCCGGAGGCTGCTACTGGCTTATTTAGATACCGCCACAATACTCAGCCATCAGTGAGTCGGTGAATAGGTGAACGAACGAGATACTTGTTGTTATGGTGAGCGTTACTGTTACGTCAAGTGAGTCTGACGACTTTGCTGCATCAAGTGAGTCTAGTGACTTTGATGCCTCATGAGGGTCTGACGACTTTTGGTTGCTCTTTTTGCGGGTAGATGGCGCCGCGACAGATAAGAAGGTTTGCGTTTTTCTTTTCAGCCAAGGTCACCAATGTCGGTGATTAGAACCTGCGACGCTCGGATTCTTAGCCTAGTAATATGACCATTAGACAGAAGTGACTCCTGTCTGGAGGCTGCTACTAGCTTATTTAGATACCGCCACAGCTGGGGCTACGAAATTTTGTACACATATTTAGAAAAGTCACACTATTAGATTGAGGTAACAAAAAAATTCAATATTTTGGTCCTTTTTAGGGTAATGTGTGTCCCCTTAATTACTTCAAAAATTGCTTTAATTATTTTAAAATATTAAAATTCCTACACGAGGGCAACTGAAATTTTTGAGAAACGCGCAGACGAGAAGAAACAGAAAAAAAAAAAAATTAACGGTTTAATTTGAAAATGTACAGTATTTTAACACAGCAGACGATTTTTTAATGACTTATTTCCAGTTGTTTAGCGTGAATAAATTTTAGACAGAAGAGAAAAAGGAGACGCGAGAACATTGTCGTGCTATGATTTTCTATGATTTTAAAGCGGGATTAAATCAAGACTAATGCATTCAACAGCTGCAATTAGCATTTGGGTATGAATCTCCATATCGTACTACTGTATTCAGAGGGCTTAAAGAATTTTGCAGAGGTCGCAGTTCTCTTCACGATGAACACATAGGAAAGCCGCTGTCTGCAGTAATCCCAGATAATGTGTCTGCCATACGAAAAATGTTAATGGAGGATAAATGCTGTACCTACCAAATGATACAGAAGAAACTTTTTTTAACATTGGACCCGCAGCTATACACAAAATTATTCATGAAGAATTATTTATGAAAAAAGTAACTTGCCGTTGGGTTCTCCATAATCTAACTGAGCACCAAAAAGAGGAGCTGGTCACTCTCTCTCTTTCTCTCTCTCACACACGCACGCACACAGAAACAGTAAAGAAACACTTAAATTGCTAAATGATGGTGGCCACCGCATCATTTCTAAAATTGTAACGGGGATGAAACGTTCATATCGTTTTTGACATTTTAACTCATCAAGAAAGCAAAGTATGGGTCTTTGAAGATGATTCCACGATGGCAATGGTAAAAAGATAACGAGCAATGTAAAATGCCGTTTTCTTTAAAAGTACGGAATTGGCCAAAGCCATCAAGTTGGAAGGACAGAAGACAGCAACAGCAAACTGGTATACCACTAAATGTCTTCCAGAAATTCTCCAAGAGGTGAACGTTAGGGGACTAATGCTTCACCATGACAATCCACCTTCCCTTTCAGACGGATTAACACAGTCGAGTTTCTTAAACAAACATAAATTAAAGTGATAGAAGATCCACCTTATTCTCTGGATCTAGCAATGTGTGACTTTTGGTTGCTTATAAATCTGAAAAAGAATTTAAGTGGACATTGTTTTCATTCAGAAGAAGAGATTGATGTGGCTGTAAAAGCATTTTTCATCAATTCCAAGAAATGAATGGTTTGTGACATTTAATCTGTGAAAAATTCATCTAAAAAATGCATTGATGCTGGAAGAGATTACTTTGAGCACTCCTAAAATTTTGTAGGTATAACTTTGTATCTCAAAAATTTCAGAATGTCTCTCATTTACCTTGGGCATTGACTCTGACAGCCTTTAAGTTTCAAGAAGGAATTGGAATTTTAAAAAAATACCTGGATATTTATTTTCATTTAAAAATTCCCAAGAGCGGAAAAAATTTTTATTTCTGCAGATTGAAGGGGTGAAAAAAAAGGGAATTTTTTTCAAACATCGCATTCCTTTCGTCCCTCTTAAGTCATGTAGGTAAGTACTTCCGAGTTCTGTGAAACCAGAGAAGGGGCCATGAATCTGTGCATCTAGCAAACCTTTCGTGCCCGAAGGGTAACCCAAGACAGCCCTCACCCCTCGACTGAAGGCCCTCGTTGTCTCGGCCGACGACTCGTCTTCATTAGGAGCGAGATTCAATCTTCAGCTTCCGCATAAACACACGCACGGTTTATAACTGAGGTGGTTTATACCGAGCGGAAAAACGAAGGCGGAAATGTACATGGCTACGTAAATATAAACTACATGTTAAAAAAAGAAAAGGGTGGAAGCATCTTCCGTAATGTCAATTGCTAAAGAGAACGCAAATCGACATTTCGTAGATCTTAAGATTAAAAGTATTCGTAGAGAAATGGAGGGTGGTAATGAGGTGTAAAAGTTAATACAATTTCTTTCTGAGGATCATGCACACATTTTGAACTGAACAAAGGGAATCCTGTAGAGCAGGGGTGGCGAACCTTTATGGACCAACGTGCCATTTTTTCTAATGAAATACTAAATGATGTATACACGTGCCGTTAAATCATTTTGGCTTGTGATTATGGGAAAATAGCAAAACTAAATACTGTAACAACACAAAACTCTTCATTTACTATGGAAAAATACATTTCGTTTTTTATAGTACTAGATGTTTATTAAACGTGTAATTAAATTATATAAAGTAACTTTTTGTGATTTCTCTTTCGATTAGATGACAAATAAATTATATTAGGATTGGGTAAGATGTTTACTTTTGTATAATGCATGCTGTTTTGGGAGTCATTTGCCAAATGGCAAGCAGTTTTTTTAATGTTATTCATCTCAAAAATAATGACTCGCAGGCATGGTGATAAAAAATATGGTTAAAATAGCATGAGCCTGCTTCTTAAAAACAGTTAAATTATCTGGATTCAATTCCATTTTTCCAAAAATTTCGTTACTGACTTTTTTACTTACTTGCTTGAGACATAGCCATCCTGTGATGACCATGTCTTGCCGGTTCCCGTAAGCTAGAGGTGTGGGATTATCAAAATGATAGACATAATTCTTAATACAACTTTTTTTAAAGAATAACTTATATTATTTAAATTCTAATTTGACAATTATTAATTAAATGGAGTCCCCCCAAAATAAATCACGTATTTAAGTCAGATCCCAATTAGATCCTCTATCTCAATTATCTAAAAATCCTGTTATCAAATTACTTATATCTAATATTCCCTTTTTTCCAGTTCTGGTCCCTTGACTTAGAAATATAATCTATAACTTTATCTATGAAGTTTTTGATCCGAAACGCAAAATTTTGTACTTATTCTTGGTCTCTAGATTTCACACAAAAGCTTTGTCATATTGATCAGAATGATTCCACACTACAACCTCTGAGCCTCTCGCTATGCTATATCTAGGTTTTGCCACTTCTCTCAAAGCTTATCCGATATCCTTTTATGTATTCTCATTTACATATTCGATCCGTTTCTCTTCTTGGTATTGGGTTGGAAAAGTTTTGCCATCAATCTCCCCGTCAAGAACATAAGTCATGTTTAAAAGCGCGAAAACTCACCCCCTAAAAGAAGAAAAACGTTTTACTTAAGGGTTCTCAATGCCCTTAATAATCTGTCTAAATCTTTTTTCTAAATTTCTTGCTTTCAGTTTTATTTAAATTTTAATCTTAAATCTTCTTTTTAAACTTTTAAAATTTTCCCAATATCTATCTTGACTTTAATTTTTCATTCAATTTTAATCTTAAATTTTAACTTTTAAAATTTTCCCAAAATTTATCTGGACTTTAATTTTTCATTCTATTTAAAATTTTTAAATTTTTAATTTAATTTTAAACTCGTGAAATAAATTTTACTCAATAACTAGGCCAACATTAAAAATACTGTTTAATTTTTTCTCTCATTTTACTTTTTCGTTTTAAAATATTTATCCCTTAAAAACACCATTCTGGGTGCCAGACCCAATCTCCCTGCATATGGGCTGGTACTTCTGCTCCTTTCTTAACACCTGGAAACACTTTGAAGTTATATTTTTCAAGATTTTCGGGTCAGTCCCCCTGAAATGAAACTATTTGAGTATCTATTTCCATAATATTAATAAATTTTACAAATTTTTTATATATCACAAAAAATTTTTTTATCTCCATCCCTACATCTGGTTTCAAAAAAACTCCCAATGACCCCCATCGTTTTATTATTTTGTGCCTTGACCCCGCGTTTCCCTGAACCAAATGCCTCATAAATTTTCAATACAACAACATATATATATACACATATTATACAATTACAAAATTTTTTCAAAAAACCATTATAACAAATAACCAAAAAATTTTCGCATCTCACGAAGTCATACATCGAAGTAAACAAATGTGTGAATACAAATGTTTTTCTTCAAAAAAAATTTTTTTAACAAGTAAAAAAGTTCCAAAATTAAATGAACACTCATTGATGTTTGACTTGGCTTATAATTTTTAAGCACCGCCCGAGACTTTTTTTTTGCAATAATTCTTCCGACCACTTGTTGGAAGATCATAAAAAAAAAAACAATACAACCTGAATATTCGGTCTCCCACTTTCCCCGTTCAACATGGGGGTGTCACCCTCTTCATTCCTTGTTTGTCTGGAATTTCTTGTTGTAAGGCTTGTACTCTCCTTGTCGTCCTTTCCTTCCCTTTCCCCAACTTTGTTCTTGGCTGGTGGGGGGTTCTTCTGTTCTCCGTCGGGGCCCTTTAAAATTATAAGTCTTTTCATATGGAACTTCAGTTGATTTCTCCTGCTCTTTTCTATCTCTGGAAATGACTAGATAATTTGTTTTTTATTATTACCATTATTATTCCCTTTTTTTTGCCACTTCCTTTGTGGTCCCGCCCCCGATATACCTGATTTTTTTAATCCCTTTGGGTTTATATTTAAACCTTTTTTTTTTTATTTTCATTCCCTACTGAACTGGTGTGATCTGACCGTGATTTGTTTTAGGGGTCCTCTCTGTATTTTTGTATTGTTTGTTTGGGTTACCAACCCCTTTTTTGCCTCTAACCACGTTTCACCGCAGATTTTCTTTCCCATATTGTGACTCATTTAACCCCTTGGTGTACTTTTCCAAGTACGAGTTTCCTGACTTGATCTTATACTATTTGGGATACCTTTTCCCTAATTCGACCTCGTAAATTTCCTATGACGATATATTCTTATTTGATCTACGTTAACTGTTAATTTTTTTCCCCGTTTCCATATTACAATATTGTTAAAGTTCTAACTTCTAAGACTCTATAAGGTCCCTCAAATTTTTGTTTAAATTTAGCACATCTTTGTTAGCAGCTGAACTTACAGGGTGTGTTTCAATAAAACAATCATTTACCTTTTTTTTTTGTCCTTTCTAGTTATTATAATTTTTTTTCCCACCTTTCTTGTTTAATTTTCGTACTTAGTCTAGCTTCTTTAAAGTTTTTTCTGTATATCTTGAATTTTGAATTTAGAGCTTTCCGATATCAAAAACTTTTTTTTGAAATGGTGTAATCAATTTTCGACCAAAAAATAACTCAGCCGGTTTTTTTCCGTTGTTTCATTCCCGCTGTACGAATAGCGTAAAAACTCACGTAAAGACCCCAAGTATCGTGTTGATCAAAACGAATTTCAATCTTTTTGCACTTTTCCGATTAACTCTTTCAGTCCGATTTGCTTTGGTCGATTGCAACATCTTCACATGCCATCCCTAATCTTTCACTTAAGTGCTAAAAAACTCGGATATAAATTGGGACCATTATCACTTTTAATTTTTTTGGGCTCCAAACGCGATATAAAGTTATCAAAAAATACCCGCTATTATACGAGATGGGGCCAAGAGGTATAATTTCAGCCCATTTGCTGAAATGATCGGTTATTACTAAAATATGCTTACGTCTTATTCTCGATATAGGATACGGGCCTTAAATCTCGTCACTATCTCATTCCGGATAATTCGATATAATTGGATTTAACCGACCGCTGGAAACCGGTTTTTATATTTTTAAACGGCACATATGGCGTAGGGGCTATTGATCAATAAATTTTTCCCCATGTCGGGGAAATAAAAAACGTCGGGTAATGATCGTTTTAAATCTGCCGACGTGTCCACTTTTGGGTTATCATGAAATTCTCTCATTATTTCATTCCAAAGTTTTTTGGAATGTATACACGCATTTCACCCATGACGTTGCGGTTTCGCTAAAATAACAATCCTTCAATTAAACGGAAATCTGGGGGCCAATTCTCCCCTATCGTTGCATTAACCGGGGGTTTTCTTCCCGGGTTTTCTAAATATCTTTTATTGACCTAATTCTGGGTCATTTTCTGTTCCTCTATTAATTGTTCCCCAAGTAAAAACCCAAAACTTTGATTACGGCACAATTAATTTTATCAAATTATACTATTAATTTGGGTTCCTTGAAAAATTCAGCCACTGCATTTTGAGTTCCCGGTCTATGTTTCCCCTTCTATATTAATTCTGCTAACTTTGTGCCCATCAATATCCTACTCGTAAATTTTTGCCATGTGTTAGGCGTGTTAAGCGGCTGATCTGTTATTACCTTTTTTGGTAATATTCCCAAATATTTCTAAATTTGTTCAACGCCCATACTACTGCTGCATTCTCTTTCGGTTACTTGTAATTCCTCTCTGCGTTGTTCAGTGTCGTGACCAAATCGCTGGGCTGTTTTGTTGGTTTAGTACTGCTCTAAACCAATCGAACTATCTGTAAATAACTCGAATGGTTCCTGAAAATTTTAATTTTAAAACTGGCCTTTTTTACCGCCTCCTTGACCTCTTCGAAGCTTTTTGCTTCAATGGACCAGACAAATTTTTTTTAAATTTTTCGTTTAAGATTATAAAATGGCTCCAAAAAATCCGCATAATTTTTAATAAATTTCGCGTACCACTGGGACATACCTAAAAAACTTAGATACCCCTTTTGAGTTCGGGGTGGTTTCATCTCTTGTATAAACTCTAACCTTTTTTATCCGTTTTAATTCCTTCTTTACAATAATTAATCCCAAATATTTCAATTCATCGCCCCGAAATTTTCATTTTTTTCCCTTTTTAAAGTCAATCCCATCCTTTAACAACGAAAAACTTCCCTTTAAAAGTTCAACATGGTGAGTGAATGATGGAGACCGATAATAACGTCATCCCTGTAAACACTCACAAATTTCCCCATCCCCCTTTTGGGTTATGTCAATTGCTTTTGAAAAGGGGGGCTGCTCTGATAAACCGAATCATCCCCTTGAAAGCATAAGTGCCACTTTTACTACAAATGCGGTTTTTTAAATATATCGCTGGGGTTTACTGCCATTTGAAAATACCCACTTCTTAGATCAAGGAGCATTATTGTTGTATATGGTATGTTCGTTAATAAAACATCTATTAACGGTAAAAGGGTATCGCCGGAATACTTTGTGATCGGGTTTTTTTTCTATAGTCTACTGCAAATCTATATGTTCGGATTATCCGGTGGTAACCCCTTATTTTTTTTCCAATACAACAGGCGCGTATGGGGACTGTTTGGGAAAAATCGTTTCCTCTTGAACATTTTTTTTATGTGTCTTTTGCTTAGTGCGATCATACTTATAAGGCCTTGAAGCTACTGGTGGGTTATCTCCCTGTCAATTTCATGGTATAAAACATAGTAAGACCTGGTTTGTCTGAAAATAACCCTTTAAAACTACTAAACAATTTTTTTTAGTTTTTTTTTTCTACTTCCCCAATTTTGTTTTAGAAAATCTATCTCAACTTTTTTTCCCCTTTAATTGGTTCAACCACCTTATTTATTTGAGAATCTGGAATTTTCAACGATTTTTTTATTAAAATCTAATACTATTCTTGACCCCTTATAAATCTATACCTAGAATACATGGGTATTCTAAATCTTTCAACACATGAAATGAAATTTCTTTCAATTTTCTGATCTTAATTTTAATTCTACAATCCCCTTGTTTTGGCATTTCGCACCCCTTTCTTTATTACCTGGGTATTTTTTATTTGTTTATAGAAAAATATTTTCTATATACACTCTTCGATATAAAAAAATTTATCTGCTCCGGTGTCCTGCGCTTTCAAAAATGTTTATTTAATAAATTTACGTGGGGAAGTTCTACGGGTGCTTCAATTGGGGGGAAAAGTCAATTTTTTTGTAACCCCTTGGGGTTGTCTTTCCTTTTCAATATTTTCGTCCCTTTTTGGGCCTATCGCCCCGTTGAAATTTTATCGCCTTATTTCTACGGGCCCTCTATTAAAATTATCATTTCGCTCATTTAAATGGTAACCCCCATTCTGAATCTTTGATCTTTTTTTAAACCTATTCCTCTCGAACCCCCTTTTTTTGACCTTTCTCGTAAAACCTTTCATTTGGGTTCTTATTTCCAATTTTAGTTTTCCTTAGCTTCAAAATTACTCCCCCGCCTTTGACCTCGTCTTTCTACATTATGGTTCTGATAACCCGGGTTTCAAGAAAATCCCTCTTTGAATTTGCCAGGACTTCTAAAAATTGTATCGTATTTTGTGGATTTCGGACTTCCCCGTAGTCCACCTTTGGGTTCGAGTCGAACTAAAAAATGATCC
Source organism: Trichonephila inaurata madagascariensis (assembly GCA_019973955.1). NCBI lineage: Eukaryota > Metazoa > Arthropoda > Arachnida > Araneae > Nephilidae > Trichonephila > Trichonephila inaurata. The sequence goes on from BMAV01024846.1 coordinate 14,787, forward strand.
CCTAAGTCTGCTTGGGGCATTCCCAATCCCAAACTTCTCTCTATTTTTGTAATCATATACAAAATCATCCTTGTTTCTTCCCCGCTTGATGCATAAAACTCCGACTGTAGTTCTTTTTATTTTTTTGCGGGAAAAGCCTTCGCTAATTCAGCTTTTTAGCTGCGCAAAATCCGTGGCTGTTTTTTTTTACCAACAACGCAAAAATCGAATACCAATCTTGAGCCCTTCCTGAGATGACTTTTTAAGTAAGCACATGACAATTCGGGGTTTCAAAACTGAATATTGTTATCGATGCCTCGATAAACTGCAACATTCTCCGACCTGAAAGTACATTTCAGGTAGTTTTATTTTCCCCCACATTACCTAACCCAAATTAAACTCGTTCGGGCGCCATTGAACAAACCATCCTGTGTCCCTTCCCGGTTCCCCGGAAGCTAGAGGTGTGGGATTATCAAAATGATGAGACATAATTTTAATAAAAACTTTTTGTACTTATATTACTTAAATTCTAATTTGACAATTTTAATTTAAAATGGGGGTCGACCCAAAAATAAATCACGTATTTAAGTCAATCCCTTAGATCCTCTATCTCAATTTTCTAAATAATCCTGTTATCTAATTTCTTTTATCTAATATTCCTTTTCCAGTTTGGTCCCTTGACTTAGAATATAATCTATAACTTTTTTCTATGAAGATTCTTGATCCAATCGCTAAATCTTGACTACTTATTCTTGGTCTACTGTTTCACACAAAACTTTGTCACCCTTTTATCAAAAATGATTCCACACCCAAACCTCTGAGCCTGCTACGCTATGCTATATCTGGTTTGCCACGTTCTCTCTAATATCACGATATCCTTTTTTGTATATCCAATATTCGATCCGTTTCTCTTCCCGGTATTGGGGTTTGGGAAAAATTTTGCCCTCAATCGTGGCCGTCAAAGCATGGGGGCATGTTAATCAGAAAAGCGGGATCACATCTTTTAATCTTTCTGTTTCAATCAATTCTAACTTTTTACTTGTTTCAATACATTTTGAATCCATTTGAACAACTAAAATCAATAAGTTTCATTTCAAATTCTTCTATTTCCAACGTCAATTTGGGGGAAGTTCAGTTCATTAAATGTCACATCGGTGTAATAAACTTTTGGTTCTGGTAATTCTTTTTAAATGAGAAAATTTCCCGAAAATTCCTTGATTGAAGAATCAATGGTTTTATCGTTTTGATTGGTGGCGTGCCCAAAATATTGTGCCAGGCCCAATGGGTTTTCCTCGGGTTTTTATCCCTGCTGTAGGGGTTTAATTGCTTTTATGTTGATTATAAAGACATTTTGGTTATAAAAGCAAACTAAAATTTGCTTTATTGAATTTGATTGGTCCACACTCTATGAATCC
>BMAV01024847.1:1043-14422 GCA_019973955.1 Trichonephila inaurata madagascariensis
TAGAATAATAGAAATTGTTTTTTGTTACATCGTATCATTCTTTACTATAAGACTTTTCTTCCTTTGCTTTTGCGATATTCGCTTTGGGAATTCATCGAAAAGCTTTCCACCAATTCAAGAAGGACTCTAATTAGAATTTGTAAAATTTTTTGCTTGTATACTTCTTGAAGACGAAAATAGCACTAACATTTAAATCCAAATGAATGACGAATAAGAAACCACAACGTAATAGAAATTTGGAAATGTAATGAAAATTCACTCTGAATAAATTTTTATTTTGCATAGTAAACGAATTTTTGATTTGTGCCTCATTTGGCTAGTGAACGTTAAATTTGAGGCGTATTTTTACTGCACAGCTTCAACAAAAATTTCTTTTGCATTGTCGGAAACCATGAAGAATTAATCATTACAAATAAAGATTGAATACATTTGGATTAATTAAAAAGAAATTAAAATCATGTTTGTTGCTTCGGGAAGTGGTCAGCACTTTTCGTTGGAGAAAATAGTTAAATTGTAAGAAACACATGATACTATACTGTTCGAATTAATTGAGACAAACATGTTTTTTCTTGTTTAAGTTGGTATGTGATTACTAGTGATGTCCCGAACCTCCTCAAACCCGTTATATCTACTTTTAGATAGTGTGACGTATCAACTTTGACTATAATTCATTCGTTTTAGTGTATTAGAAGTTCAGTTGTGAGCCTTTCAGTGGGGCAGTTGGTGATTTCAATTTTTCGTTCAATATAAAACGTGTTACTTTTACTTGTTCAAAGATGGATGTTACTCCGGGGAACCGTTCTAAAATAAATTGCTCTTAATTAACACATTTCTATGAATGTGAGAAATATAGCTATGGCAGTTGGTATTATCAAACTAAGTGTTCCAAGAATTTTAAGAACTTTTCAAGATTCAGGATCATTGTTTCCAAAAAGAAAAGAAAAATGCGGAAGAGAGCTGAAAATTACTCCAAGAATTCATACAATTTTAGTAATAAGTATCAAAATAAACACAAGAAAAACAGGCAGAGACTTTTGATGTGATTTATTGGACAATGGTGTTAAAGGGAGTATCTCCACTTTACGGAAAAGGCTCCTGGAAGGTAGACTTAAGGCAACAAGACTGATAAAAGAACTACTTCTAACTCAGAAAATTATGAAGAGATATAGAGCATAGGCTAAAAAATACCGACTATGGACTGTTAACGACTGGAAAAAAAGATTTTCAGTGATGAAACATTTATTTGTGCAGGAATACAAATCAAGTGTAGATAGACGAAGTGAAGTTGAAACTAAATTACCTGATCATATCCAACAATCTGTAAAACTTTCCTCTAAGCAGTTGATTGGGGCTTTTTTCACAACAAATTTTGCACTGGAAGCTTAGTTCCTTTTAAAGGCGTGATGAATTCTGTCAAATACATAGAAATATTATTAGTGGGATTGTTTCACTCATGGAAACATTTGATGGAACATTTTAAGGTATCCGACTACGTTCGGAACCGTGATTTTGCAAAAGTGTGTAAATGGATAATATTTATGTTATTTAGTATAACTTAGATTAGGCAATGTATATAAAATTGGGTTAAGAATAGTATTAAAATAAAAAATTATTTAAATATAAAATATTTTGACAAAAAATGAACTCAGAATAACCTTTTTCCAAATGTTCTCCTTTTGTAAAAAATGCTTCTATTGTATTAATATTTTGCCTGTATATAGCTCAGATTTTGTTCAGAGGCTCAACTAGAATTTTTGAAACGCATAACTTGGAAGTCGGTTTATCTATGTTTTACGAAAACAGAAGGGAGAAATTTTAAGAAAATACGCCGATAACTATTTCAAATGGTTGTAACTCTGAAAATAATGTGAATTTTTCAAAAATCATAGTTGAGCCTCTGTACAGAGGTCTGAGCTATATACAGGCAAAATATTAATACAATAGAAGCATTTTTTACAAAATTAGAACATTTGGAAAAAAGATTATTCTAAGCTAAATTTTTGCCAAAATATTGTATTTAAATAATTGTTTTTGTCATAATGTCCTTAAAACAATTTTATACGTGTATTCTAATCTAAGTGACACGAAATATCATGAAAATTATACATTTATGCGCTTTTTTAAAATCATGGTTCCGAATGTAGTCGGATACCTTAACATGACTTGGATCTTGACACAATTCGAAAGTGGTCCATACTTTTATGCAAAAAATAAAATAAAAGTACTCGATTGGATTGGAGAAATTCCTCAGACTAAAACCCCATACAAAACTTATGTCATTCTCAAAAATCATTTTTTTAAGATGAATTGCACGACAATAGAGCAAATGATAAAAATTGCGGCATTAGCGTGTTTCCACGATGTTGAAATCAATAAGATGTGTGCTACTTCAGTGGAACCAATGAGAAGAGGTATTCAAGAGGTCATTTATACTAAAGGAAGACATACTTCGTACTATTATACATATTGTTCACTCTATTTCAGACATGTAATGATAAAAAGCTAAGGTTTAAGAAAAAAAATTTTCCTATTTGTCCTAATTAATTCGAACAATATAGTAACTAAGGTGTCAAAGAGGAATTTATACTAAGAGCCAAACACGCGCAATCAGGAGGGAAAGATGAACTCCTTTAGCAGTTGCAATCAAGAGTGTTGCTCCGCAATTAACGTTTTTGTTTATAATATTTAAATAAAGCTTTACCCAAAGTAACCTTTTCCATTCGTTCCAAGACTAAGTACTTTCAAATATATTTTGATTTTTGTGACTTAGTGTAAGATTGTCAATATTTTATAATGTTGGAATTAAGATTCCAAGCATCGTGAAAAATTGTTCCTCCGAATAATACCATTAGAACTTTATTCCGAAATTTCATGTTTAAGCTAATAATTAAACCTAACTCTGTTTGTCCCTTCACATAGAAGTGATGTCAGCTCTCTTTTTAGTTATCCCTAAAGAGGTCACAAAATGCGGATGCGTTTTCCTCACTTTTGTTGAGGTTTTATGTTTCTCTCTTGCTCATATTCAGGAGTGCTCCAAAACTCATGTAGCAAATAAGCAAACATTAATGAAAATCACTTAGAGGAGTATTTTCACATGATGGCATTTTTACCGATAAAACTTTTATTACTTTAGAACTAATAATTTCACTGATTCTTAATACACTTTGGCAATGAAGAACAATTTTATACATATATAAATCTTAAGCCGGTCTAATGTTTAATAATAGATAAAAAGAAAGTAAATTTTTCAATTACATAATTATACATGGGAGGGAGAAAAGAAACCAATCATTTTTAGCGGAAATAATTCTTTCCTTAATAATTAGTGTGGCTAAAAGTCTAATGAGCACCAACCTTCTATACAAAGAGTCTAATGTGCCTCGCGAATCACTGTTTGCCGACTCCAGCATACATTGGATATTATATGATTACACTCAGAAGCTAAAAATAAGATATTGTGGTTACATTACAAAAAAGGAATATTTTGAAAAAGAAATGGTATTGTGAGAGAGAGATGTAAAAATTTCATGAAAATACCATAGAAGTATAAATATTTAAATTAAGTGGCGAAGTTTCAATTCAAAATAATATTTTTCTTTGAGGAAATTATGAATAGAACTAAATACCTACTTATAAAGTATGGCTTATTTAAAATAATATAAGCAAGGTGTTTATAAAAAAGGAAATAATCTATCATTTATTATTTAATAATTGATTTACAATAATTTCCAAGCTTAATTTTTAAATACTATGAAATATTCATAACTTTTTTTATTAAATAATGAAACCATAAAGTCAGAAAACATTTTTTTTTGAAAATTTTAATTATAATTATCTTACATATATATTATTTAGAATAGCATAATTTGATTATAAAAGAAAATAAGAGGCACAAAAATAGAGCCTGAAATTTTCAACAAAATCTAGATGTAAACATTCTCACAAAACAACATTATAATAAAACATTGCCATTAAAGTCGTTTCTTAAAAGGCATCCATATCCACTTAACATGGCAAGTTTTCTTACTCTTTAAAAAAGTATCCGTATTCTTTTAATTTATTTTTATTATTAAATACGTATTCACAAAAGAGTGGGGTTGTATCACAATATCAACAGTTCTTATTCTATAATATAAGAATGTATACTTATTAAACTAACTCACTCTGAACTAAAAGTGAGATCATTAGTAAAACATTCACGGAATAAATTTTCAAGTTGTGCACGGAATATTTATTAAAATATTATTTGTTTAAAAAAAAAAAAATCACACATTTACAATTGGTGTGTATTAGGTTAAATTTTTACTGAAGTACACACACATAAACATTAAAAAAAGGGGGGATTAGTACTTTACCCTTTGCAATTGGTGCTGTTGTTGCAAAACTGGTCATTTTTAAGTAACAACTTACATCGTGCATTTTTTTTTATTATGTGTAATATCTTTCCTGTCGGTTGCTGTATATTTGTTGGGAGTGATTTAGTGAAAAGGGATGGATGTGTGTAACAGGATGTAAAATAACCGCGTGCTACTTGATTTGACCAATGAGAGTGCGTGGCTATGTCTTTTCGCTACCCTCGCATGGGGGTCCAATTGTAGTAGCCATCAAGCACTCGAGCGCTTGACTCTAAATCCGTTAGTCATGATATTGGAGAACATAAGTGCGGCAGAATGCTTTTTTGAAAATTATTATACATTTCTTAGAATCAAACGGTTAAAAAAAAATTAAAGATTTATTATTTTGTACTTTTACGATATAACAAAGATGGGTCTGCTCTTTTAAAAAAATTATCACTCGCTTCCCCTGATTTTGAGTGGTGATTTTAACTTTAGTTTACCAAAGGCTGAGCCGCTCATAGCTTTTATGAATGATGAACTCACGCTCGAAATGAACGCAAATTAGAATGTTCTGACTGATAACAGTGGTACTGTTATTGACGCTGTTTTTCAACGGTTTTTAAATACTTTGAAATCACAAGTATATGTCATATTTTTGTTATCATAAGTCCATTGTCTCCGCTCTTCCCCAAATTGAACAAGAATAATTATTTTTGATTAAATATTGCATTACTCCTTTTGTTAATTAAATACAATTTTCATTAAAGATACAATTATTCGATAGAAAATTATTTCCAATCATACCCGATTAATATTTTTTTCAGGAAAAAAGTTAATATTGCGTATTTACCATGATAACATATCAGATGTTACACATAATAAGCGACTGCTGTAAGACTCGTTTTTTTTTTTTTACAAAATCATCGAGATTGTGTATTTTGTTTCTAAATGTTTTCTTTTGAAAATAAAATAGCTGAAGGTTTTTCTAATTTTAGTAACATTCTAAAGCCTTAGTTTTATGATAGTAGTCTAGTTACACATCAATTTTTTTTTAATAATTTTCATTTAATTTTATTAATAAGCATCACGCGAAAATTATAATCAATATTTTACAAATCGATTTTTTTTTTAATTAACTTATTTTTTTCTTGGCAGGTATTGTATAACAATATTTCCCGTGATCCATGCATATTTGTGATTGTATTCTTAGCTTAAAAATTTTTTTACAACATAACTCACACACATTTAATTCAGTATACAGCAAGACCAATTTTGAAAATAAAAAATTTATAAAATAAAATTAAAGGACATTGAAGTTTTATATTTTAACTTTAAAATATTTTAATATCATACCTAGTCTTATATCTCTTACAAATATATTTCCTTATTTTTCTTTTAGCTGAGTAAACATAATTAAATATCTCTAAAAACTACAAAGCACACAATTCAAGTAATACATTACTATAACTAAATTGGTCATTTTAAATGAAATAATATTTTGAAAAGCTATTTGATTGAAAGGAAAAATAATTTAGCTATTTATGATCGTTTAAATCGCATTATTAACTCTTTAGGGAATTGCGGTCCTCTGTAAACAGAATATAAGCAGATTTAATTGGTTGCCAAATAGAGACAGGCGATTTAAATATATTCCGCTTTTTATACTGAAGATTATAAAATTACAAATATTGAAATAAATGAAAAAAACCTGGTCGAAAACTGAAAATAAATTTAAATCAATGACTATATTACTAGCATTTAAATAAGTCTATTTCAGAATTAAATAGATCGAAACACAGCTTCTAGAGATATTAAGGCTAATAATTTAAAGTTTTTGCATGTGTACTATATAAATATATATTTAAATATATATATTGCACAAGCAAATAAATTTAAATAATTAGGCTTATATATTCAAATATAGCAAATAGATATGAATTAGCAAATATATATTCGAATAAAATGTATGAATGTATAAAAAGAATTCTCTTTTTTCCTGTGGAACACTGAAATTCATTACTTCCTTCTTCAAGCCGGAATTTTTAGTTAAAATTTACTATAATATGTTAATCTATTCAATTATTTTAATCTAATATAAAAATTTCATTTCTAATGAAAAGGACAATATATTTTTCAATACTATAGAATCACTGAAAAAATGAAACCTGAGTGGATTATTGTTAAGATTATAATACACTCAGTGTTAATGTTAACAATCTTGATGTTACAGGAATATCTCAATCTACATCTACTTTGTTACAAAACTCTGCATACCTTTATCTCTTGGATAAAAATTAATTAGTGATTTTTTATGCTGCTGAGAAAGAGAAAACGGAAAAAGCTCTATTTTTGCAAAATACACCTTCGACTATTTATCACATTTATACTAATTTTACTCTTTGCTTTTAATTGAAATCTTACGACGTCAACAGTCATTTCCAAGCGTTATTGGATTAATTAATTGATTATTTAAGGTATTGCATAATGTGACAAGGGGGTAAGATAAACTGTCACCTGTATACTCAAAAAATTTGAAATTAATGCACTCTATTATGTATAAACAATTTAAAAGAATACCCTTAGGCATGAAGAAATAGACACAATGTATTGCATAAAATACAGTTTGCGACATCACATAAAAAGTAATGCAAAGGTGAACAGTTTCAAAGTGATGACAAGTTAATGTCGAGTATGTTCTAAGATTTCGCCATTGCTCACGATACACACATTTATTCTAGACAATAATTCTATATTTCTCAGCAGGGAAGGTGCCTCAATATTGCAAGCATCTAGTATCTGTTGCATATACCGGATCTTTTATGTAACCCTATAGAAAGAAATTACAAGAGCTCAGTGATCTTAGAGGCTATTCAACACTACCACCATACCAGTAACTTTGAAAAAATAATCTTTGTAAAAACCTCATATTACAGCTTTATGGTGTGTAAGGGCTCCACCATACCGGAATCACAAAGACCGTAGTCTAGACAAGAGGAATATCACTGACCAACTCAGATATGATATTCTCCAATATTTACAGGTACTTTTGTTTGCTTAATGTACCTTCGCGAAAACAATTCCCATCTAGTGATCCTTCCACATTCTACGCCGCATGTGATTAGACCAGCGCTGTTGATCTGGTGAGCATTCCCTGCAAAATGATTTTCCATACCCTAGTATTGGGCATTGTGTTGGCTTAGTAATCTAATACGATGAAACTGTACTTCGTCGTTCCAAACAATACTGGACTGACTCTTTGTTTCACAAAAATATTAATTTTTTCAGGTATTCAAGCAACCGTTTATCCCATCCGTGACAATGAAACGTCGTATAGTACTAATTAGTTGTTGCTCTTTCTACCTGGAAATTTTGAAGTACATTTTGTTATTGTCGATATACAATCATTATCTTACAAATTTTCGCAAATTTCCCGCATTCTTTACTGTGACTTTCTGTTTTCGCAAGTATTTTCTGGATATTTTCCAATGCACTCTGTTGCCAATTCAGACGACAAATTTAGAGGGGTGATAGCAGGCAGCATGAGAACCACAAATCCAGATATAACATGAGGTCGCCAGCTATGTTTAGTTGGAATAATTCGCAAAAATAGTAATGAAGGGTGTGATATCGAGTGGAATTAAAAGGGGCAATAACAGGTAGGATGTACATATATTAGACGTAAAACATGTATACAATACGATTAATGCATCACAGCTCGAGGTCAGAAATACAACAATTGACTGTCACAGGGATAGGTGAAAGTTGGGGCTGCTTAGATCACAGCACAGCCGACACTGTCGGACGCGTTCAAACAAATCCGATGTGCTGGCGAAGGCAGCTGAAGAAAAGATGATCCAGGCTGTGAGATTCTCCATTGTAGGTACTGACGTCTCATTCGAAAGCGATTTTAGGTGACCCCAGAAGAAGAAACCCAAGGGATTGAGGTCCGGGGAGCGTGGAGGATAAGCACGTCCAATCCACCTCCCTTGATACGTAGCATGGATGTTTCTGTGTACCGCAATTGAAAAATGTGATGGTGCTCCATCGTGTATGAATCACATGTTCTGGTGCGCAGTGGCCGGTATTCCCTGCAGCAACTTCGAGAGAACGTGCTGCAAGAAAACAAGTTATTTTACGCCGTTGAGGTGATTGGGTGTATATCTACTGCTATCACGATTCTCATCGACTAAACGTGGTTTAAGACCCTATGTTCTTAATTTGTCGTCCCCACGCTGCCTACTATCACTCCTCTGAATTTTTCGGTAGAATTCAGGAACATCCTGTATATATATTATTCTAAATTTTTAATATGTAACTGTAAATTTCTTAAAGAATGAACTCACTGTAATTGAATTACACTACAATCACGTCAGAGGATGACGCCAAAGTAAAATCTCGCAATTATTATTTCTTGGAATTTATGTATTTAATACCTTTTTAATTGTTATTACATTTAAGTTTCCCAGTTCGATAATTTTTTAAGACGTAGAAATTAATTACAAATCATTATTTTGAATATTTAAGAATATCCTACATAAAAGCATAACATGTATCTTTCTAAAGTTTTTTTAACTACTAAGTACGTATAGATGCTAGTATCTTTTTAAACAATTATAACTTCATTCCATTATGTTCACATTTAATATAATCACTTGATAAAACAATTTTTCATTAAATATAGAATATGCCACAAGTATCTGAGTATAGTATTATTAATTTTTTTTTAATCTTTCATCAAAAGCTTTTTTTAAAATATTTTTACAAGTTTGGTACTGGCATCAACTATTTCAATTTGAAGACACTACCACTTAATAAAATTGATTTTTATACATTTTTTAGCTGAGTGGGGACTTTAAACTCATAATGCGAGACATTTTTTTAGCAAATGGGGAACTTAAAGCATGAGTAATCTTTTCCATCCCCTACGGGTTTGTTGTAAGTAAGCGCTGGTACACCCAAATGATGGATATTGCGATATTTTTCTATTTACTTCCCTTTTCTGTGTCATTACACCTCCCCTGTTTTCCGTTTATTCTTTCATTTATAAGATGTCTAGATCGTCTTAAATGCACGTTTTTTTATGTAAATATACAAGTTATGTTGCTTGGCTATGCCAATCATGACATCTGCAGTTATAAATTATACAACCAAACTTCTTGAAGTTAAATGATTATTTAATATTATTTTCCTAAAAATATGGAAGAAATATATAGAATGTAAACAAAGGAAACTTACATTGTATAAAAACTTTAATTATAGGTATTGTAATTTTATTTAAAAGAATTAAGCCATTTTTTAATAAAAAAATTATTTTTTTAATTAAATTTTTCAAACAAATTTATGTTTGTTTTTAATTGAACGTCATATTTAAATAATATCCATTAAAAAGGTATAGTATTAAATCTTTTAACTAATTTTTCTGATTTAAGGTATCCGACTACGTTCGGAACCGTGATTTTTCAAAAGCACATAAATGGATAATTTTCATGATATTTAGTGTCAATTAGATTAGAATGCATGTATAAAAGAGTTTTAAGGACTTTCTGACAAAAAAAATTATTTAAATACAATATTTTCGCAAATAATTAACTTAGAATAATCCTTTTTCAAAATGTTCTCCTTTTGTGAAAAATGCTTCTGTAATAATAATATTTTGACTGTATATAGCTCAGACTTCTCTACAGCGGCTCAACTAGAATTTTTGAAATATATAACTTAGAAGTGGATTTATCCATATTTTACGACAACAGAAGGGAGCAATTTTAAGAAAAAAACGCCAATAATAATTTCAATGGGTGGTAACTCTGAAAATAATGTGAATTTTTCAAACATTCTACTTGAGCTTCTTTAGAGAGGACTGAACTATATACAGCAAAATATTATTATAATAGAAGAATTTTTCACAAAATGAGAACATTTTGAAAAAAGATTATTCTAAGTTAATTTTTTGCCAAAATATTGTATTTAAATATTTTTTTCTCATAATGTCCTTAAAACAATTTTATGCATGTATTCTAATCTGTGTGACACTAAATATCACTAAAATTATCCATTTATGCACTTTTTTTAAAATCGCGGTTCCGAACGTAGTCAGATACCTTAATATTATGTGGAAATCAATCAAAACTCAATCGCATGAAACTTTTAATTTCCTTTTCTTGAACATGCACACATGCATACACACACACAAACACACTTAAATATATACAAAATTTATCCTGCCTTTATAATACATTTTACAAAATATAATTTTCGAATAGCTTTATTTTATACTCTTCTGGAATATGCTTACAGCTAGAGTCAAATTCTTCATCCCAAGTGAACGTATGATAAGAAACACTAGTAAGCATTTTGCGTAAACAAAAGGATTTTGAATTCAACAGAATGATAGAATAAAACACGTGCATTTTTTTTCATTCCATACATTTATTTTGTTGAACGAAATAAAATATTCTTCTGGAAATTGAAAACTCTTGGATTTAAAAATGAAACATTTCATTGCGTGCATTCTTTCAGTTTGAAAATATGATATACATGCGAGATATTAGATTTCATGCTAAAAGTCTCAAATGTATTTTCAATCATCTTATGGCATATTTTTAAGAATGTTTGTCATTTTATTAAATATTGTATAGACATTCATTTAATGCATCTCTATTTATAATCAAGTAAAATTTGGTAGCAATAAAACCAAAATTTGGGTTTGCAAAAGGCAAACGCTTATACTTTTCACTTGTCATAATCGAGTACAGCCTCATTATATCAAACTTTTCAGAAAAGATAAACAAGTATAAAGAAAAATATATTATTTTTGCATCATGTGGGGCATTATTTATTGAATCTGATATTTTTGTGTCGAAGTGTTCTCAATTTACATAAAGAAGCATTTACATTATCTTTATAAATACTCCAAAGCAATCGTTTTTCGATGAATCTCTTCTCATTTGGGTATCGACAGTAACAAAAAAAAGCAACTTACTAGTCAAGAGAGAAACACTTTTGCCACAAGACAACAAATCACTACCTTCAGAGTCAAAAAACATATCTTTGAGAAGTTAGGGGTTACTCTAAAATCTAAGCAGGGATAAAAATCAACAGGCAAATCCTGGGCTAACAATCAACACATTTGAAAAGATGTTTGTCAAAAGCCCTGTAAAAAGGTTGTGGCGAACTTAAGACAGCAAAAAGGCCATGATTGCATGGCACAACAACTTAATAAAGCAGGCATCATTCAATCTAGTATACGTCAAATTTGTTAATAGGGCATCATGACAGCAGATAATCTTTTTATATGCCCGTAACTAGATAAAAAGTCTCGAAAATGTGATGAGATAAGTAAACTATGCTGGAATGCCAGAACTTTCATGGACTCTTTGTAAAGACTATATCTCATGTTTCTTTTCTTGTTTAAAGGGACACAGTACGATTCAATTGATAAAAATTGGTAAAAAAAATCATATTTAATTTTTTAGTCTAATTTAATCTTTATATATTTTTCTATAACCTCAGAAAAAAATTTTAAATCTCTAAAAACCGCAGAGTTGTGATAACTTTTACGTTCGTTTTTGTTCACAACCTAATGTCAAATAAAAACTTTAAACTGATTTATCCCAGAAAGATAAAATAATTAGTTTTAATTCATTTAAAATGCTAAGGCTTTTTTTCTATTGGGCAAAACACTTGAAATGTTTTTTCCACTTGTTGCTAATAGTACATGGAATAAAAGTTGGTATGCATTTTTCAATCAAAGCGATAGTTATTTTTTTAAAAATAATTGAATTTAGAATTTACAAATTTTCTAAGGAATTTTCATTAAGCATTCATAAAAAGAAGTATTGTACAAATGCCAATCATGTTATCGCAAACCCCATACCAACTGTTGTTCTACATAGTCTGAAGTACCTGTAAATCAAATTTTATATATGTACGTCAATTGTTCTAGGAGGAGTAGAATTTTAAAATCGCTTCATAAATTTTAAATTTTTTCCTTAAAAAATTAAATTGTTAGCTTTTTAAGAAATTTTGAGCACAAAATCTCTTTCACATAATACATACACATAAGGAACAAATAAAAAATTATTTTGTCATAGGTTTTCCTTTAAATGTCTGTTCGGTTTTTTTTTTTTTTTTTTTTTAATATTTAACATTGTTCTTGTGAAATTCTTGAGCTGTCTTATATGTCTGGATTGATCCTTCTAATAAAGCCATACGTAACAACAACATTAATATTATATTTACAAGAAATTTAACTACAATAGTTATATTAATTTAATTTCTTTTTACTAAATATTTAAGTCCGTTTTTAAAAATAGGAATAAAAAAAGTATTAGGAATAATTATCCAAAATGAAACAATTTCAAAATTACAATTTCTACAGAAATGTTGAATTTGTACTTATAGAGTTTCAACATATATTTTACTTTTTCTGATCAGTCATTGGCTCTAGAACAGTGATGGTGAACCTACTACTCGTGGGTCAGACACTGACCCACGCAAGCTCTTTAACTGACCCACGTTTGTTAGGTAACCATTTGTTTGTTTACGTGGGTTTATTTAGATATTCTAATTTGTGTAGATTATTTATATTCTATTAATATTTTTTCAAGCGCAGCAATGACACAGAAGTAATTTAAATGCTGTCTATAACCTTCCGTTTGATCATTACAGTTCCAAAGTTACACAAATGGCAACGAATGCATATGAAAGTATGTTGTTTTTGAAATAAAGTAAAAATGTTTACAAAATATCAAATAAAGTATATAACCTTACTCCTTTTGTTTGCTGAAAAAAAAATCAACAAACCAAAGTAAATAACCACATTTCAAGCACTTTCTTTGGATAAAATGCACTTTTGTAAGGTTCTTTTCAGTTATGTTTGCAGAAAGAGACTTCCAAAGCACCCATTTTAAGCCGTTAAGCCAATTGAATTTTAAGATGTTTAGTTTTAAAAATATTCAGTAAAAGAATTTTAAGCTTAACTGTGGGGTGCAAATGGACATTAGTGACCCACGCACTAGTACTAAAAAATATGAATGCAATTTG